>PVIU01022480.1:0-29262 GCA_004026605.1 Ondatra zibethicus
GGGGTTCTATTTAGGAAGTGGTTCCCTGTGCCAATGCGTTCAAGCGTACTTCCCACTTTCTCTTCTATAAGGTTCAGTGTGGCTGGCTTTATGTTGAGGTCTTTGATCCATTTGGACTTGAGTTTTGTACATGGTGATAGATAGGGGTCTACTTTCATTTGTCTGCATGTTGATATCCAGTTATGCCAGCACCACTTGTATATATATATATCTTACAAATGACAGTCCAACTAATCCAACAATGGTGGGCTATGAACATAAAGTCCAATACTCCTGAAGTTGCTCAGTCCACAAGGCTGTAGATTCTAGAACTTCAAAGAAGTAGGCCCTAATGCCAGTGGAGGAATGGACTTGCTAGAATGGTGAGAGCAATCAGACAAAGAACAAAAATTTCTTTCTTCCAGGTCCTTATAAATGTGTCCAGATGTGGCCCAGATAAAGGTGTGTGTCTTTCCACCTCAAAAGTCAGGACTAGAAGTGGATTCATCCAAGCAGAAATACTCTCTCGCAGGTGTGCCCTCCAGTTCTAGATTGTAGTGCATTCCAGATGTAGTTGACAACCAAGAATAGCCATCACAAGTGGCAAGCAACACTGAGTGAGAGTGTCTAGTATCTCTTCTTGTCTCTCCCTTGCTTATAAAGACACAAGGATCCATGGGAGTGCCATGCCAAGGATTTTAATCCTAGTCACCTCATAAAGGCTGCACATCTTGACAAGATATTCAGATCACTCTTTACATTTTATAATGGAGTTAAATTTCAGCATATGAAGCCTCAGGGGCAGGAGGAGGCACTGAAATGATATCCAAACCCTAGTGCCCCCTAAGCATTATAGGAAAATTTTCATTCAATCACCAACCTTCATCAACAGAATTCTAGTGTTCTCAGTGCTTGATTGAAATTATGGCTCAAAGCATGATTCTATGAAAAGAGTTGTTGGCATCTTCAGTGATGATCTAAAACCTTCCCACCATAAACAGAATTTACGTTTTCTTTCCCCACCCCTTTTCCCCAGGTGTGTTTATTTATGTGGTGAGGAGGCACACGTGTACTGAAGGGCAGAAGAAAACTTGTGGAAATTTGTGGTCTCCTTTAACCATGTGGGCCACATGGGCTTTAGGCTTGGGGACTTCCACCCACTAAGCCATCTCAACAGTCCAGAGCCCAGACATTTGGTGAGAGACCTCACCTCGTTCTTGGCACCGAGCTGTCTAGGTATAATTCAATAGCTGAAGGAAAAGTACTTCCATGAGGGTTATGTAAGAGAAATATAAATGAAACTCATAAAGGCCGGTGTTTATCTGGCATTTATTATTATTCACCTCACAATACTACAATAGGCTACATTGAGACATTGAGAGTAGTTTCAAAGTTTATCTCCTGAATCTTCAGATTTACCTTTCGAAAGAGAATTTAATAAGGAGATGCAATGAATAGATCACCTTTCATTCCTGTGCACAAAGGAGCCCTGCACACGTCTTTTGGTTCTTAGAGATGGTTTCACTTAAAAAAAAAAAAAAAAAAACAAAAAGTTCCAAAACAGCTGAAGTTAGCAGATGTGCAATTTAGCAAGGATGATTGAAATTTTTATCTTCCCTATAATAATACTAGATCTAAGCACACTGCTTATTAGGAAAGAATTTTTATCTGAATCTTTTGCTTTCGTAGGCCCAAAACGTTCTTTTCTTTTTTGGTAGCTGCATTTTTAGCATTGAGATCAGCCTGAGTCATTTTTTTAAACTTTTTTTAAATTTATTCTTTATGTCTTTCGAATCATGCAACTCTATCCCATTCATTTCCCCATCCCTTTGTATCTGCCTTCTGCCCTTGCAACAGTCCCCTCAAAATAAAACAAAATTAAATTAAAAAATAACAGAAAAAAACCACTAAAAGGAAAAAATCAATCTCATTATGGTAGCTGTAGTGTCACACAGCGAGTCATCTACTCCATATAGATGCTGGGCCCTCACTGGAGCTCCTCTTGGTTATCCTGCTGTTGTGTGTGGAGATCCCGCTGCTTTGGGTCTACAGGACCCGTCCCTTCATGTGCTCCAGCAGATCACACACAGATGGGGTGGATATTGGAGTGGGCTAACTGATAGCCCTTGTTCTAGACCTGGCCAATTGCAGGGTTGGTCAGCCCACCAGCTCTCCCCCGTCTTCATCACCAGGGTGAGCTCTCCTGCATTTCCCTGTCTAATTCACCCCTTGCAACAATGAACAAGGGGCAAGGCCAGTTCTTCTGCATTCATGTCGTCAGGGTCCATTCCATCACACCCCTTCAGGGCCAGCTGTGCTGTGTTGCCCAGGTACGGAGCAGGGTCCGCTTTCCCGAGTGCTGCAGCTGATGGGCAGGGACAGCTCTCAGCTCTGTCACTCTTCGGACCTCAGGGCCAGCTCTCTCACCTGCCTCAGGCGCTGATGGGCACAGGGTGTGGGGGAGGGAATCCCCCCCCCCCGCCCATGCCGCCGCTGGCGCATGAGTAGTGCGCACAGCTCTCCAATGCTTACAATTTTGGGCCTGGCTCATCCACACCTCCGCCAACAGGATGGACTCTATTTGTGCTGCCCAGATGAGGTGCAGGGCCTGCTTTCCTGAGTTTTCCAGTTGGTGGGGGACAGCGGCAGCTGAGCCATTATTTTAACGTTTCAAGTTATTGTTATTATTTATGTTTCTTTTATGGATATTAAAATTTGGATGGATGTTCATATGTTGTTAGAGTAGCAGGACAAGGTCAAGTTAGTTAATACATGGGAGTGGGGTAAACCTATTTTAACTTTTATTATGAGTGTTTTGAAGACAAGTCTAATATGTGATAGACCTGCTTTTTACAGTTGGTCTTCTTATACTGAGAGTAACATTCTGAGCCCTGGAAATTTGGAACCCACTGACCAAGGTCTGTGTCTCTGTAGTTTGCCTAGATCTCCACAATAGAGAAACCAAGAATAGTTCTTTGTAAACATTGTTGCTTTGAATAAAAGGAAGGGGGTGTAGCTCCATTTGGCTTTTCTTTAGGAGCTAGTGTAGCTAGAAAAGATATTGCCAGGAAAGCAGGAATTAAATTCTGCAACCAAAATAAAATCAAGTCAACTTTGCGGACATCCTCAACCTAAATTTTGGCTGTCAGTAATCACAAGACCTCAAAGTTTGAATCCTCTGTTACTGGTTTGTGATCACTTTATCCCTGGCACTGGCAGATGATAAGATGGGGCATGCTGCAGTTTCTTGGCTGCTTTCCAAGACCTGGTAGACGGGCCTGCACACATGGGAGCCCAGGTTTGTGTACCATTTTGTATACGGGTCCTCCTGGATTTTCCTTTGAAAACCTTTTCTCATTCCTTCTCTAAATCTTATAACTGTCTGTAAGCACACTTACAAATTGAAATGCTCCTAGCTCTAATCGTGCTTTTTAAGAGCCCTGAGAAGTATAAGCCTTGATTTCAAGTGATCAAACAAGAATGATGCTTAGGGCAGGGCTCACACTGATATGCAACCAGTATCCTAACCCGGCATGTGGTCTATTTAACAGATACAGCAAGAAATAGAATCCTGAAATCTGACTTGGAGTGATGTACCTTCTTCCTTCCACCCCACCTGAGCATGCCTTTAAAACTTAGCACCCTCCCAGCATCCTTCTGGGTACTCGTGCTGTATGGTTAAACCATTTCTTTGGCATATGATTTTGGCGGCATGAGTTATTACTATGTATTATTTTTCTGAAAGCTGGGTGTGGTAACATGTGCTTTTAGGCCCACCTACTTAAAAGGCTGATGAAGAAGGACCCAGCCAGTTTGGATCTACAATTCTGATCTCAAAAGAAAAATTGAAAGGCACAGTGGTGATGCAGTATGAAGAAATTATGAATCACTTAAAAAATGAAAACTGTAATGGGAGGGGTTGGGGAAATGACTTTCTGTGTAGGTACGAGGACCTGAGTTTGACCTCTAGTCACCACATTTTTTGACTGACTGACCTGTCCAGCGGTGAGAGTAGGGTGGTGAAGTCTCCCACTGTTAGTGTGAGGGGTTTAATATGTGATTTAAGCTTTAGAAATGTTTCTTTTACATATGAGGGTGCCCTTGTATTTGGGACATAGATGTTCATTATTGAGATTTCCTCTTTTTTATTTTTTTATTACTTTAAAAATACCAATCTAAATTTCCTCTTGATGGATTTTTTCCTGTGACTAATATGAAATGTCCTTCTTTGTCTCTTTTGATTGATTTTAGTTTGAAGTCTATTTTGTTAGATATTAGGATAGCTACACCAGCTTGTTTCTTAGATCCATTTGATTGGAAATTTTTTTCCCAACCCTTTACTCTGAGGCAGTGTCTGTCTTTGAGGTTGAGGTGTGTTTCTCAACCTCAGAAGCAGAAGCAGAAGGATGGATTCTGTTTTCGTATTCAGTCTGTTAGCTGGTGTCTTTTTATAAGTGAGTTGAGTCCCTTTATATTAAGGGATATTAATGACCAGTGATTGCTATCTCCTGTTAATTTTGTTTTCATTGTTGGTGATGTTAATTTGTGTGTTTTTTCCTTCTTTGGGATTTGCTGCTGTGAGATCATCAATTGTCTGTGTTTTTGTTGATGTAGCCAACTTCCTTGGGTTGGAGTTTTCCTTCTAGTACTTTGTGTAGGGCTGGGTTTGTGACTAGGTAATGGTTCAATCTGGTTTTGTCATGGAATATCTTGTTTTGTCCTTCTATGGTGATTGAAAGTTTTGGTGGGTATAGTAGTCTGGGCTGGCATCCATGGTCTCTTAATGTCTGCATAATGCTTGACCAGGACCTTCTGGCTTTCATTGTCTCCATTGAGAAGTCAGGTGTAATTCTGATAGGTCTGCCTATAAAGGTAGTAACATGGAAATGTTACCTGGCCTTTTTCCTTTGCAGTTCTTAATATTCTTTCTTTATTCTGTATGTTTAGTGTTTTAATTATTATGTGAGAGGGGATTTTTTTTTGATCCAGTCTATTTGGTGCTCTGTGAGCTTCTTGTATCTTCATAGGCATGTCTTTCTTTAGGTTGGAAAAGTTTTCTTCTATGATTTTGTTAAATATATTTTCTGTGCTTTTGAGTTTAATTTCCCCTTCTATACCTATTATTCATAGGTTTGGTCTTTTCATGGTGTCCCATACTTCCTGGATATTTTGTGTTAAGCTTTTGTTAAATTTAATGTTTTCTTTGACTGATGAGTCTATTTCCTCTATTGTATCTTCAGCAATTGAGATTCTCTCTTCCATCTCTTGCATTCTGCTGTTCATGCTTGCATTTGTGGTTCCTGATTGTTTTCTCATGATTTCTGTTTCTATAATTCCTTCAGCTTGTGTTTTCTTTATTGTCTTTATTTCAGCTTTCAAGTCTTGAATAGTTTCTTTCATATGTTTGACTTCTTTTTCTTGGTTTTCTTTAAGGGATTTGTTGATGTCTTCCAATTTTTTGTTTGTCTTTTCCTCCATTTCTTTGAGGGAATTTCTCATTTCCTCTTTAAGAGTCTAAAACAGTCTCCTGAAGTTATTTTTTAGGTCATTTTCTTCTGCTTCATCTATATTTGGTTGTTCAAGTCTTGCTGTTATAGGGTCACTGGTCACTAGATTTTACTGGTGTCATATTGCTCTTTGTGGTGTTGTGTGTGTTCTTACCTTGTCTACTCATCTTTTCCTCTAATTGGTGTAGTTGAGTCTATCTGTGACTCTGGTGATCAATCTTCCAGGTGCCAGTGGATCCAAGGCTCGTGGTGCAGCCAGTGCCATGGTTCCAGTTAGCCCATTGGTCACTAGTTGTTCCTGGAGGTTGCTCAGAGCTCCCAGGGTTTGCTCTGCTCCTATAGAATTTGCTGTCTGGTCTGCTCGGGCCTACGTTGCCAGCTTAGACCTGTTTCTGTAAATGTCCCTGGTCTGGATCCACTCCTGTGGAGGTCCCTGGCTTAGGGTTGGTCCTGCAAAGGTCTCTGGCTCCTATCTACTCCCTTGGAGGTCCCAGACTCGGGTGCACCTGGACCCTCAGAGGATCTGGCTCAGGCCTATTCCCTCAGAAGTCCCAGACTCATACCCCCTTTTTTCCTTTCTTTCTTTTTCTCTTCCTTCCTTCCTTCCTTCCTTCCTTCCTTCCTTCCTTCCTTCCTTCCTTCCTTTCTTTTTCTTCTTCTTTTTTTCTTTGGTTTGCTTTTTGAAACAGGTTTCTCTGTGTTGCTTTGGAGCCTGTCTTGGAACTAGCTCTTGTAGACTAGGCTGGCTTCGAATTCACAGAGATATGCCTGCCTCTTCCTCCCAAGTGCGATTAAAGATGTGCACCACCGCCTGGCTGCGTCGGGGCTTTTTATCTTTCTACTTTTATATATCTAACTTTCACTGCTTCTTTATGTCTGCCTGGCAGATACCTGGCTTCTGGCCTAGGGGTGTCCCTGGTTCTCTCCTCATTCTCTTGTTATTTCTTCCCTACATGAACTATCTTGCATGTAGTTCAGATTTGACTCAAACTCAGCCCTTCTTTGACCTCTCAAGTGCTGTTCTAGGGTTATAAACTGTACCACCACCTGGCCTTTTTCTAATTGACCACCCCAGTCTTCCTATTGCCCTTGAAGCACTCAAGAGCATATGTCTCCATTCTTCTCTGGTTCAGTTATTTGCTTCTCTTAGTTTCTCAGTTTTGACTCGGTGTTCCCATCTGTGACAGACAGCGACCCTTCCTAGTGGGACTTTGTCTCATGTTGGGCATTAGCCACTCCTCAAGATACCACTACAGAAAAGTTAACATATATTCCTTACAGACAGTTTCTACTGAGAAGGGAATTAGAATATATCAGTGCCTTTTCCTACATTAATCCTTTATTTTGAACACAACCATTTTCACAATATGAGGCCAAAAAGCTAGACTGTGCAGTTATGTGGTTTCCCAACCCCATGTTCTACCCAGAGATCTACCTTGTTGGATATTCTACTTACTTACTACTTGTTCTGGGACTCATTAGCTCACATAGAAGGCTCCATATAGGGGTACATACTTCAGACTTTGAGCTGTGGTAGAAGTGATGGAGATGGTGGCAAATGACCACAGCTGCAGAATGAAATGCTTGCTCGCATTCCAAGTGCAGTCTAGGTTGAAGCTTCTGGACCAGTAGGAAGTAAGTAGTGACCTCTCCTATTCTTCCTGACTTTTTTCCTTTTTTCTGAGTATCTGTAGTAGGAGGCTGTTTATTCATTCCCAGATGCCCATATTCCAGAAATAATCACACAGAAACTATATTATTTAAATCACTGCTTGGCCTATTAGCTCTTATTGGCTAGTTCTGACATCTTAATTTAACCCATTTCTATTAATGGCCGTGGCTTACTGGCAAAGTTCCAGCTCATCTGGCATCTCTAAACTCCGCCTTCCTTCTCCCAGCATTCAGTTTACTTTTCACCACCTAGCTCTACTCTTTTGCCTTATCACAGGACAAGACAGTTTTTTTATTAACCAATGGTATTCACAGCATACAGAAGGGAATCCCACATCAAGTATCTTTTAAAGTAAAACACACTCACCCAAGATCTCCCATGATCAAATGATTATTGCTAATGATTACACTGTGTCATTTCATGTAAAAGAGAGGAAACATTTCTTTAAAAATTTTCTCAAAGTATTTTTATGTCCATGATAAATGTGACATGATTTCCAGCTTTGCCTCTTGTATCCTTCTGATTGTATAGAACATACTCAGAAACTTATTACTCACATTGTAAAGATCTAGCAGCAGATCATGTATACATTGTGTGCATGTGTGTGCGCGTGTGTGCTTGACTGTCATCCATATCAAAGTCTTAGACAGGAATCCTTCCCTCGTTAATTATTTCACTAACAAAAATAAAGCAGTAGATAGATAGATGTCTTCTTCGTCCACAGAAAGTCCTAGTTTCATGAATTTCTTTTTAAATTTCAATTACAATGGGCTGGGCTAGTTTAGCCTGACTGGTGATTTTGTCACTAGTAACCAATAAAGTAGAGCTACATGGCAAGCTAATTCTAGCTTTGAAGAGGGAAGACCAGATCTGTTTCCCTAGAGACAAATCTGCTCACAACATATTGCTGAACCAATAGCCAGGAAGTCCAGCTCACAGTGTGTATAAAGTTCTTCTCTGTAGAGGTGGTGGCTTCCTTGATGTCACTGTAATCAGATGGCTAATGCAGGGCTATAACCTGAGCCTTGTTCGGAGGACCAATCAGTTCTGTAATTTAATATTTTCATTATATATTTTTCATTTTTTTGCTAGTTTTGATATTTTTGAGCCAGGAGTTTACTACATAGCCTCGGCTGACCTCAAGCCTGTAATCCCCCTACCTCAGGCTCCTGAGATTACCCAAGTATTTGTCAGCTGTCATAGTTCTAAAGTATATAATAATACTTAAACTTTTCCTAATATTTTTGGGAAAACAAACTGAGGCAATAGGAAGTTATTTCTTCTATTGAATATAGTTAGTGGGAGATTAGGTAGAAATTCTCTGCCCAAACAGAAAGACACAAAGAAAAACATAAATATGTTGTAAGGAAAAATGAGACTTGGCTATTTTCAGCTTTGATTATCCTTACTAAAAATATCATTCTAGAGAAATGTAGACTTTATTTCACTCATTTCACTGAGCTTCAGGAAGAGTTTAGTAAGCACATGCTCATTCCTTCTTTCCCAGGATTCCCAATAGTTTATTTTAAAGCTAATTCTAGGGTAAGTCCTTTTGATCTCACTGTTCTCACTTAAAGAATTATAATATGGATGCCTAATTCTGTCTATAACAAGAAACCCTGAGAGGAAAAAAAAGACATTTATGCTAACAATTTGAGTGTGATGGTGGAAAACTCTTTTTTTATGTTAAAAAAGAAAAAGAAAAAAGAGAGAGACTCAGAAACATCTCTATATCTTTACTGTTGGCAGAAAATAACCAACTGCTCTTTAAATTACTGGTCTGGCCCCATGTTTTGAAAGTTGCCATCTCAGCTGATCTCTTAATGACAGGTCTGTACATCCAGGGGGAAGGTCGATAAGAAACAAGGGCTTCTCATCTTGTCTCTCCCTTCTTGGCTGGTTAACCATTCAACAGAATCAGAAGATAAATTTAGGAACCCTGCCCTAGTCCTTTGGGCAAAGCACTCCTCCTCAGAATGTCTGAGAACTCCAGTCTGTCATCTGGGGAGTGATGCTGTAGGGAATGCCCCTTGAAGTTCTTCATGTGTCTCCTGGGACATCTATACTTCAACCATTAGGTTCATTTCTTAAGCATCATCTATAACATTCTGGCTTTGTTTTTCCTGCCTCCTCTAGCTTTCATTTCCAAATACATAATTGAGCCTTCCTGTCTGAATGCCATTATATAAGTACTATCAACATCATAATCCCCTCATCACTAACCCTAAAGGATTCATTTTTATGGGTTGACATGGAGTAATTAGAAATGGGATAATTATAATTATTGTTATGTATTATAATCTTTATCTACCATCTAGAAATGATTCTTCTTGTTAATTATGCTGCTGGAAAGCACAAGAAATGTTCATGTAATCCAGATGTTAGTTATCTGTGAATACACAAAGACAGAAACTCTCATGGGCAATGACCAAGTTCAGTGAAAATTTGAATGGTTTTATTAGAATAATTCCCATTGTATCTGCCTCTATCAACTCTGCCCACTACCACACCACATCCCTTTTCTCTTTGCCCCATTCAGTTTTCTTCACAAGCTTTTCTATCCAATTCAGCCTAAGTCCTTTCAACCATACTCAACTCATTTGCTGCAAGAAACATGGATCTAAGATACACTTTTGATATACCAAAGCATTTCCTAACAAAGTCAGTCTGCCTCTGAAAACCCAAAATAATAGCCCTTCAATATGGGCAATTTGCCCTGGGGAAATTCAGCAATGAATGTGAAGACTTTTGATTGGTACACCTACAGGGAGAGTACTGGCTTCTAGATGATATAGGAAAGGAAGGTTACTCAATAACCTACAACACACAAGCCTGTCACTCCTAAGAAAGAATTATCCAGTTCAAATTGTTGTTGGTACTTCTACTGAGAACCTCTGCAGTAAAGTAATTCTTGTATTAGCAATAACAATCAGTAGGTTTTTTCTTTCTTTTCTTGATATTTCTTTTTATTTTGAGATAGGGTCTATGGCAGCCCAGGCTCATCTTGAACTACAGAAGCAGTCAGATCTCTGAGTTTGAGGCTACCCTGGTCTACAAAGTGAGTTCCAGGGCAGCTAGGGCTACACAGAGAAACCCCATCTAGAACCCCCTCCATGTACCATAAATAAATGAATAAATATAAATAAATAAGTGAATAAATGCAATATATATCTTTTGCAACAAAACAAAATAAAACATTTTGAAAAGAAAGATGTTTAAATTCTAGGTGTGGTGGCCCATGGTGGCTTTAATCCCAACAGTCAGGAGGCAGAAACAGGTGGATCTCTAAGTTTTAGGCCAGCTTGGTCTATGCAATGATTTCTAAGATAGCCAGAGCTACACAAAGAAACCCTGTCTCAAAAAAGAAACAAAAAGATGTTAACTTTTTTCTCCATTTAGTAATAGCCATCGTTAAAATGTACCCATTTGTACTATGTGGCAAAATTCATAAATTTAAAAAATATTAACTGAGTTAGCTGGTCATTGTAGCACATGACTATAACACCACAACTTGAGAAACTAAGACAAAAATCAGGAGTCCAAATCCAGCCTTGGCTACACAGCAAGTTTAAGGGTAGCCTGGGGTTTATGAATGAGATCCTATCTCAAAAGATGTCTTCCTGATTTACAATAGTTTTCTCCACTTGGAAATATATTTAATCAATTTATGTATTTGTAATAAGGTCTTGCTGAGTTGTCCAGACTGTCCTGGAATTTCTGGCCTCAAGTAATTCTTCCACTCTACTCTCTCGAGTAGGTGATTCTCAGGGGCATGCCACCATAGCTGACTCTTTGCAATATGTTTTAAGACCCTTTCTGTGTCATTGCCTGTTCTTTTACATTTCTACTGATGGCATAGTATCTCACTCCAGGGAGGAACTTCTATTTATTCTATCTTCTCTATTATGGGAGTCTTTGACTTCTTTGTGATTCTGATTTTGTAACCAATCACACTGAGGCTCTCGCAGCTTGAATCCTCCAGAGGGTGGATCAAATCTTGGCTTTTATGGTACAAGACAAGAATAGGGATCAGAACCTGTGAAGGGAAGGGTGAGGATGTGTGGATAGGGTGGATAGGGGAAGGTAAATAGAAGCATCAACCAACACTAGGATCTACAAAAGACCATCTAGTGATGTGGGATTCTGTATGCTGTGAATATGTTTTATTACCATTGGTTAATAAAGAAGTTGTTTTAGCCTATGGCAAGGCAGAATATAGGTAGGCAAGAAAGTCAAACTGGCTACAGAGAGAAAGAAGATGAAGTCGGGGAAGATACCAGCAGCTGTCAGAGAAACAAGATGTGAGATAACAAGCCATGAGCCTCATGTTAAAATATAAACTAATAGCAGTGGATTAATTTAAGTTGTAAGAGCTAGTTAACAATAAGCCTGAGCTAATAGGCCAAACAGTATATAATTAATGTTAAGCCTTTAAGTAGTTATTTTAAAAGCAACTATGAGAACAGGCAGGATGAGAAACCTTCCCTCACTAGACAGAAATGGACAGCTGAGGTTTTCTATCTCAAGTCATTTAGTCACTATAAAAGACAGCTGCTGTGAGATGGCGTGGCCTTAGGTGAGGCTGCTCTCTGCAGCAGAGGCCAACCTAGGAGGTGCGGCAGCTGTGAGTGTCTGCTGACCACACCCTAGTGTTGGGTTGCTCACGTTCCTAGAAAGGAAGGCATGGGTGGGGTGTCTGCATCCGTTGCAGATGTTCCTTCCGGGCCTATTTCTATCTTTGCTCATGTCTTTAGGATAAATTCCCAGGAATAGAACTCTGGAATAGACCATGCACATTTTAGCAGCAGTTGATATTTATTGTCAAGTGAGTTTCCAGAAAGATTTTGGTCAGTAGTTGAATTTTTCTTTGGGCCGTCAGCTTCCAAATAACAGTATGAAGACTTACTGTGAAAGCTTGGCCTTAGCTTAGGCTTGTCCTACTAGTTCTTATAACTTAAATTAACCCATTTATTTTTATTAATCTACATTCTACCACATGGCTTTTGCCTCTCTCCCATTCTGTGTGTCTGACTCTTCTGCATCTCCATGGCGTCCTTCATGAGCCTAGATTCATCTCTTACTTCCTCTCACTCTGCCCAGAAGTCCTGCCTATGCCTCCTGCTAGCCACTGGCCATTCAGCTAGTTATTAAACCAATCACAACAACGTATCTTCACACAATGTTAAAATATCCCACAACGGTGGCCCCTTTCCCACTAATAAAATGAACAGTGCGTTTCATCACTAATGCATAGAAAACAGGACAATTATATTGCATGTTTACCTATTTAAGTTTTTGTTCCCCAAAACAGGGACTTACTCTGTAGCCCAGATTGGCTGTGAACTGCCCCCCCCCAACAGACTCCTGAGTGCCGAACTACAGGCGTGGGTCACATGCCCTCTTCTATGTGGCTAACTTTTCTTAGACAATCAATTTTTTTGATGCCTTAATTTAAAAAATCTATTTAAACATTTATTTTATGGGTGTATGCCAATGTTCATGTATGTGTAACATATGCATGCAGGATACTTAAAGTTTTTATTATGTCTCTTTGTGTATGTATTTGTGTACATGCTTTATAGCACATGTGTAAAGGCTGGAGGACAACTTATGGGAATGTTTTCTCCTTCCATCATGTGGGCTCCAGGATCAAATTCAGGAATCCAGGCTTGGCGACAAGCATCTTTGTCTGCTGAGCCACCTCACTGACTGCAGGTATTTAATTGCCGTGAATTTTATCTTAAACTCCTAAGGTTAGGATCTTTCTCTATAAATCTGTATGCATCTTCCAGAAAGATAAAATAGCTTAATATTTGAAATAATGAAACAAAGAATTGTGCTTACATGTTCTGAGTTGTAATCCTGCAACTTCAAGGAGACTGAGCAATGCTTGGTGGCTGAGATGACTTTAGACGGAATTTTCAACACATTACAACCTTGCCATATGTGCATTTGAAGAAATGAATGGCATTTCCATTCAGCAGGAAAATTCTGTACGTGAAAGACAAACGCACACAGAGGGAGAGCGCACCCAAAGGGACATGACCGTAATTACAGAGTGCCACCTCCACAGTAAGTATGCTCTTGGGGTTTGGAAATTCATATTTACCATCATATTTAATTATTACAAAACAATTCTTTTGAGATGTTACCATCCCACACTTTTTGGATGGCAAAACCGAAGATCTGGTAATGGGTAACATACGGTCACTCGAGTTCCTAGGTCTGTCATTTCCCATCCTCATCCCAACACCAGGATACAGCACGTGTATTAGTCACCTTTTTTTCCCTGTGACTAAAGCAATTATGGAAGAGTTTGTTTTGCCTTGCAGCTCCAGGGCACTAGAGTCTGCAGCAGCTGGGGAGGGATGGCAGCAGGTAACTGGAGCAGGCATCTGAGAAAACGCATCTTCAACCACACCTAAAAAACTGAGTGAGTTGAAGTCCTAAACACTCAAAGCCCAGCTCCCAGGGCCATTCTTCTCCAGCAAGGCTGTGCCTCTTATAGGCTCTGTAACCTCCCCCAGAAAGCTGGGGACCGAGTGTTCAAGTGCTTGAGTCTGTGGGGTGCATTGCTCATTGATGCCATTGCCCCAGCAGATGCTTCAGACAGTATGTGTTTAATACAGTAAATTTAAAAGCTCTCTGTCCCACTGTGCTGGAACTACAGATGCTCTGATGTCTCTAAGGATTTCAGTATTATATTTAGGATTATTTTTAGTGTAGTAGCTCGTATCTGTAGTTTCAGCACTGAAGTGGCCGAGGCAGGAGGATTGCCATGAGTTTGAGTCCATTCTAGACTACATAGTGAGAGCTTGTCTCAGAAACAACAAACCCTTCTGTTCCCTTAAATGAAACCACCTAGCATTGTATTAAGTATTTATTTCCATGTTTACTAAATACAGAGAAGTTCTGGGCTTGAGAAAAGCAGAGAAATATCTTCTTATTTTCTTCAGTCATTCCACCCTCTTCTTGGATTTGGCCTAATAAGGGTGTAGGCAGCACACAGAGATGGTCTGGTCAATGGTTTCCCACCACAGCAGGAACAATTGCATCCCTGAAGCTTCTAAACAGACCCACTGATTACAGCGGGTGCCAATACATTTAAAAAAAAAAGGATTGAACCAAAATAAACCTGCGGAATAAACAGAAACCGTCACCCCAATCCAGATGGTCTTCATTCATAAGAGCAAATGAGTTCCAATCCAGTCTTTAGATCTAACTTCCAGGAGGCAGGAAATACTGAGAAAGAAATATGTTGAGGACACCACAAAAAAGCCATAAGATAAATCCAGAAGGCAGCCTGCTCTTTTCAATGCACAATGCCATTCCAAAAAAGGAAGAAGGGGGAGAAGGAGGCCCTTCTAGGGTAAAAATTCTGCAATCAAATGGAATGCAGATTCACTGATTGCTTCTTGGTCTAGGTAAGTTCAGCCACAAAAGCTGTTTTGGGATCCGATAGGGAAATCCGAGCCTGGGTTGGTTATGAATTAGCAATTTTATTGGCTTTATTTAGTTATATGTGAAATGGTATTCTGACAATGCAGGAGAATGTCCTTTAAAGACGAACTGGATAGTGGAATATTTAGGGGCGAAATGTATCTGATTTTAAAACTCTCTGTATGCACTAGAGAAAATGAATCAAGATAAGCCAGCTGCTAACGATCATTAAGCACAGAAGAAGCAAGGCTGTTTCTTTAGACTAGTTTCTCTGCCATGTGTTAAGCTTTTCTTTAGCCCCCACCCCCAAATAAACAGCCAATTGGGAAAATAAGAATGAAAAGTTGCTTCTCTTCAAGAAAAGAAGGGCCAATTTTATCTTTTTGCCAAGTTGAAGTCCTAGGTGGCCTAGTTGGGGTTTTCGAAGGCGGAAGCGAGGCCCCAGGGCCCACAGGCATTGGACCACCTGTGCACCTCGCAGATCTGTCCCTGCCACCTACTCAGGCCCTCTGCTCATACTGACCCACCACGAGGGGTCAGAGTTTTGACTAACTCCGGGAGAAGGCGGTCCAATGTCCAGAGCTGAGCCCAGCGTGTGTGTGTGTGTGTGTGCGTGCGTGCGTGTGTGTGTGTCGGGGGCGGTGGATGTGGGTGTCTAGGCGGGTGAAAAGCCAAGTTCTTTCGGTTCACTGAACCTCTTGTGGCCAGAGGCAGGTCTCTTCCTCCGGATCCACCTGCAATCCGGGCGGAGCGGAGCCAGCCCGGGCTAGGGGACCGGCCGCCAGTGCCCCTGCCGTTCCCTCACCTGCGGCCGGAAGCCCAGGAGGTCGCGGGGACTGCGGAGCGTCTGGAACGGGTCCGCGGGCTCTGTGGAGCCGGAGGGCAGTGGCAGCCAGGCCAGGCGGCTCCGCGTCCCCGCGGGGGAAGTTTCTTGGCCCGGAAAGGTGCAATTGTGTGCAGCTATTCCTGGTATGTCAGGCCGCAGGCTGTAGGGGCACCGCCTCCCGAGAGCCTGGGACAGGGAAGGCAGGCAGAGGCGGGAAGGATGCGGGCTGGGGAGCATCTCCCCGCCCAGATAGTCTGACCAAAGTGGTGGCGGCAAGGACCCGGGTGAGGATCGGAACGTAGGGGGTGGGCTGGGCGGGGCCACAGCTGAGGGCGGCGACAGAGCTTACGACTTTTGAAGTTCCCAGGAGTCCCGGCTCCCGCTGTGCACCGCTTCTAGTCAACTTCTTCACCTCCTAACTCCTGCCCCAGTCTCGCTGGGTTTGATTCGATTTCAGGAGTTTCGAGAAAGCAACACCTGCAAGTTCTGCTAGGTTTCTGAACTTAAACTGCCGTCTCAACAAAGGGAGGGGAACGCGTCTGGGTCCCGGAGTGCACCCACTTAGCTGCTTTCTCCCCTCTCTTGCTCTAGTGATGGAAGGGATGGAGGACGCCGAGGCCGATTGCTCGGCTGCATTTGCAGAGGCTCAGAGATGGGTAGAGGTGAGTGTCTTTTACAGCTCTTTGCAGATGAATTTGCGCCCTTCGGTCTGGAGTCTTTTAGTGACTGGCTTCCCAGGCAATCTGAGCTTATGCCCGGTAACCTAGCTGAGTAAAGAAGAGGCAATTTGGGACACCGTGCAATTTCTTCCTTTCAAGTACCCTGATGCCTATCCTTCCTCGAACTTTCTTGCGGATCTCCCAGAGTTTGCCCACTGGGTTTTGGGTGCATCCCAGAGGAACAGTCCAGGACCAGCTTCCTCAGGCGTCTCTGTGAAAGCACTTCCCAGGACGCTGAACACAGAGCTAGGCCGGGGTCCTTGGGTGCATTTCTTTGCGACGTTGATACCTGACAGCCACCTGGGTAGACAGTGTATTCAGTGTGTGAGTCTAGGGAGTTGGATGCTGCCACCCTCCTCTACCCTTCATCCACTCTGGAGTTAAAACTAAACTATCCTAGGCTCCTACAGATGCCTTGCTATTCCAGCTGTGCCTCACAGATAAGGTCTTCCGTTCCCTTCATTCCTGTGAAGGAGAGACAGCCCCTACGTTGCCTTCAGACTAAGCTATTTATTCTGGGGTTGACAAGGTGGGGAGGGGGTGCGCATATGTATGGTTGTGATTGAACACCCACTCCTGTGCTCTATCATTGTTACGACCCCCCTGTCTGAAATGTCTTTTAGGGTGGGTCAAAAGACTCCTTCCAAACGTTGGAATCTCAGTAATCCCTTCTTGTTATAAAAATGTTTCCTACACCAACACTGAAGTCATTTTGGAATTACTGGTGCCACATGCTACTTTCTCCAATCGCTAGGAATTTAATCCAGGCCTTGGGCATGCTTGACAAGAGCTCTATTCCTTAATCACACCCAAGACCCTCAATAATATATTTAAATATTCAAATTAAGCTTAAAGAGTCCCTGGGAAAAGGAAGAACACCACAAAGAATGTCAGAGAAACTACACACACATATATATGTATATACATATACATATAGAATTTTATTTTCTTTAAAGAAACATATGTAGGACTGGTGAGATGGTCCACTAGATCTCACTAGCTTGAGAACCTGAGTTTTGATCCCCAGCACTCATGTAAAAATCACTGCAACCCCAGGACATACAAGGCTGCAGAGACAGAAGGATCCATGCAACTTGCTGACTATCTGGTCAGCTAGCCTAGCCAAAGTGGTGAGTTCTAGCTTCAGTGAGAGACACTGTATATTAAAACAAAAACAAAAAACAAAAAAAGAAGAGACTGAAGAAAAAAACCTGACATTGACTTTTAGTTTCCAAACACACACACACACACACACACACACACACACACACACACACACACATTAAAAAACATGTATTTATGTATTTATTTGGGAAAAATAAAAATAATAAATGTTAAGTGATGTCACATTTTTACTTTTCAGTAAAAGGACATGAGGTGTGAGTGACATTGCTTTCTAGATGGCAGGGATGTCTCAGAAGCTAGCTTTTGGTGACTTTATGGGCTGAAACTTTGAGTTGTCTCAAGGTGACTTAGAAAGGTGGGAGGGAGGTCATGGGAGGCTGGGAGAAGTTATAAACACTGTATTCAGAATGGAAATGAGAGTGGAAAAATCCCAGCAATGTCGTGAAGAGAAATAAGTTTGCTCCTTCACAAACCTGGAAAAGTCAAGGCTTCACCTGGAATTTTCCACTAGTGGTGTTTGCTCTGCAGAATTTCAGAAAGCAAGTTAAACTCACCATTCTCCTTTTCATTTGAGTGTGGAGGATGGGGGAAGGGGGAATGGAAGGTATTTGGAGGTATTTTCATTCCTATAGGACTCCTGAGTGATTGGCAGGTTTTGGTCATTCAACTTCTAGGTGGTGTAAGTGTTTGCAAGACTTATGCTTCTTTCTGGAACTGTGGCTATAGATCATTTCACACCAGTGGTTGGTTTCTAGATCTTGGGAAAGTCGGTATTACTTGTCTATCTTAGCATGCTTACAATTCCGTAAGAGTTCTGTGAAAAATTTGCATCCTGTGAACTCCTGGCAAGTGTTATTGTACAAAAGATAATCATCGTGTGTGCTCACTCATCTTCCCCCTCCCTCCCAGTCTATGGAAAGGCTTAGCAGCAGTAGTTTGGCAACGTGGTACACCCCTTATTCATGAAGAGTGCAGTGTTTCTAAAGCTCCTGTCAGATCCCGTTAATATAGTTAGAGAAATTAAAATTAAGTGATTTCCCCTCACACACCAGTTGGTCTACTGTTGAATGTTTGTTGAGGAAATTTGAATAATTTTTGTATTTATATATTCTTTTTTTTGAGACAGGGTTTTATTGTGCAGCTGTAGATGGCCTGGAACTTGCTATGTGGATCAGGCTGGCTTTAAACTCAGGCAGATCACCTATTCTGGCTCCAGAGTGCTGGGACTAAAGGCATACGCCATCATACCCGTCCGATATTCCTACTTAAGTTTTTGTTTGTTTGTTTTCTGAGACAGGGTGTTTCTGTGTAGCCCTGGCTGTCCCGGAACTTGCTTGGTAGAACAGGCTGGCCTCAAACTCAGAGCTATCGGCCTGCCTCTGCCTCCCGAGTGCTGGGATGAAAGGCTTGTGCCACCTCCACCTGGCCTCTACTTAAAATGTTTGTCAACTATTCTTTAGGAGTACTCTGTGCATTTGAAGTGTTGCTAGTTGGTTATCTGGTTAGTGTTTTCTTTACGATTAAAACATGTGTTTAAAATATTCTGTTGCCCAAAACAATAGAATGTCTAACTTTGATCATCACAACCTATTGCTTTCAAGGACCCTTAGTTCAAAAATAAAGTGTTTCTATATCATTTTGGAACACAAACTGGATACTAGCATCAGGCTCCCCTGTTCTTAATATTCTTGCTCTATCTTGTTCTTTCTGTTGATTTTTTTCTACATAAGCTTCTGATTCATGCATCCTATGTATACATTGTATGTACATGTGTTATGACATGTGATATTGCACAGAATATAGCCTGCGATTCTCTCTTCACCTAAAGTTTTCTATGTAACTATACTTTCTGCTGTGCTGGAGCTGGGGACTGAGCCTAGCTGCCTCACTTTTTCATTGGGCTCCCTACCCCACCCCATCAGCTGCAGTTTTGACTCTCCCAAGGTCAAGAAAGTCCAAGAGCCTTGTCAAACTATAAATGATGACTGGACTCCATGTCAGTGTGCACTTGCCATTTCCATTTTCTATCTGTGATGACAAATACCTAATGTGTCATTCTTACAATCAAAGTTAAAGCTATTCAAATTCATTTTTGGGGGCAGTTATGGAGCAAGCGGGATGTGAGGGCTATTGTCATTCTACTGATCTCTCTTCTCCTTCATTTTAAGTTACATTGAGATTCTTAGGAAAAATGAGAATACTAAAGAGGTTTGTGTACTCGGGGAGTAACTTTGCAATGGAAATAAATGCAGGAGTGGTGCCCTTTAAGATAATGCCACAGAATGATGTCGGATGAATCATCTAAGCGGAAACGTTGTTTGGAATATTTATAATGTAGCAGGGCTAGTTTATGATTAAACATTGGTTAAAACTGAGTTAGGCAATGGTTTGCAGCCAACACTCTCCAGGCAAGGTCACAGAGTAGGTGGTGAAGTGGAAGAAAACACAGCCTAGACGGACTCACTAATTTTAGTTTGCTTCTGCTGTACCTTTTAATTTCCTGTACCTAATAGTTGCCTCTGTCTGCTTAGGGACAAACCCTTAACTTAAGCAGATAGAAGACTGATGAGATTGAAAACCAGAAATGCTCTTCATCGCCTTGCTTGATCTCTGGTTTCTAGTCTAGTGAGTTCATGTTGCTGTCCAGGATGAGGGTTGAATGCTGCTGTGTTGATGGCTGGCACAGACCAGGCCCGCTTGACTCACTACCTCCCTGCTCACCTGTCCTACCTCTTATCTCTGGGTCTGGGTCCTTTAGTATCGCTATCATCCTGTGAAAGGATCGAAGGGTGTCAGCTTGGGTACACTGCCAAGTCCAGCACCAGAATAAGAGTCCCAGATCATTGTTTGCTTCCTATTGGTCCTCCACCCTTCAAAGACATTCTCTCGCTGTCCTCTTACTTATTTTGTTTGCCTCTTGCTAAAGAATTTTAAGAATTTAAAGAATTCTTTGGTTTAAAAAATTGTACTTTCTGGGTCTACTATTGGTATAATCGAAGTTCTACCCCTCTTTCTCTCTCAACTGTATCCTTTCTAACCATGACTGCCTACCTCAGGTCTGTAAGCTACTAAATGCTCACTACATACCAGTGCTGTCTTCAGGACTTTCAAACAAAAGTCTCATGAATGTGTACTGTTGCTTTTTAAATGCAGATAGCATGACAAATATTCATTTGAAACTGTTTCTAATTTCAGAGAAGCATATTTGGTAACACGTGTAATTTTCTTTCTTGGTTTGTTTTTGTTTTGTTTTGTCTTTTTTTTTGAGACAAGGTTTCTCTGTGTTCTGGAACTCACTCTGTAGACCAGGCTGGCCTTGAACTCAGAGATCTGCCTGCCTCTGCCTCCTGAGTGCTGGGGTTAAAGGTGTGCTCCACCACATCGTGGCAATGCGTGTAATTTCAATTGTCAAGTTGAATTATAAAGTTTCTTGGTATAGTGAAGCTACTGTGATATACAAAGAGGATAACCTATACTTGTAACAAACAGCTATGTCTCAGTCAATCACAAGCATCCTACTGTTCAAGTCATCAGACAAATATCAGGTGTAACCAATGGGGTGCTAGCTCTACCCCACTTCCATTCCTTACATTATTTCCTTTTCATGCTCAACAAATATAATCTGCCCATGGTGGGGTGGAATCATGTCCACCTTTTGGTCTGTATGGCTACTAGGAAAACCACTGAACCACAGCCCTCTGTTTGCCTTTATTCTTGCAGAGGACTTGAGATTAGGTCCTGGACTGCAATCACCTGTAACTCTAGCCCTCTTCTGGCCTCTGTGGACTCTTTGTGACAATGGACATGTCACACACATACACTCATACATACACACCAACACATACATAGACATTCACACATGCATACACATGGACACACACATATACACACATTAAAAATCATAGAAAGTCATATAGGCGGTCCTCATAGCAGCTATTGTACAGACGCTTTCTCCAAGCATAAGCCTGATCTTGTCAGTTCCTTATTTTCTGAGAAGTCATATGAACATTATTCATTTTCATTTTTATAAATGTTTTTAATGAGAATGTCAAAGTCCATAATCCTTAGCATGTCACTCATTGTTCTTTGCAATCTGATCCCATTTATTTATCTTATTATTATTAATTTTTTGGTCCTTTTCCTCATAACTGTGTAGTTTTCTCCTACCAAGTCCATGGTATTTGTGCAGTTTAATGAGATGTTGACTGAAGAGCGACATTCACCATAAGAACTGCTTGTGCCTCCCTATGCCTACCGTACAGTTTTCTTCCCTCCATGTTGGCAGGTATGGACCACCCTGTAAGTTAGGAATTTTTTTGTTTTTTCATACTTAGGTTAAATCACCCTTACATGAAGTGAAGTTCCTTCTGAGCTTAGACTTCGCTTCAGCCATTTCCTGTCTTTCAGAGAGATCATCCATTTTCTTACTGTCTGTTCCAACAGCATTTGTTTTTCCATCAGAGATGAGGCGCTGAGGGCACTAAGGTATCCTCCCTTGAGTATTTGGTGTGGTGCCTGGCAGTGCTTGCTCAGTACAGGCAAAATCTTACGGCTAGAGCTGCGACAGATTTAAAATGTAGCATTTTGAGGATCACAACACGTTTCTTCTCCTAGTGGAGAGTAGTACAGACTCTGCTGCAGGCCTTTGGTGAAGACTCCAACATCACTGTCTGGTGATTGACAGCACCACCAGATCACTACTGTAAAGGCCGCTTGCACACAAAGGCTCCTAGGAAAGGAAGAGGTGCCGAGAGGTCAGGGAATTCCTAAAATCCTTTGGGACGGAACAGATTCTCAGGAATAGGAGTCAGAATAGCCTGATTCCAGGAAACCTGAACAACAGGCTGAAGGAGCTTCCTGAGGAACTGGGAGGGATCCAGCACTTTTGTACTAGAATCTTCTACTGGTGACTGCAAACTAGACATGGATGTGTTCATCAAGTCATGGAGAGGACCACTTATCCCTGCAGTACATCGAAGTCCTTGAATCAGCCACAACTCCTTGGGTTTTCACGAGTGAGGAAGGCAAGGTTCAGACCAGGAGGGTTGCCTCATTTTAGTGAGTCACCAAAGGCTAACCTGAGTCACAGATGGTGGTGTTTCTTCAGAAACTGGTAAAGCACAGATGTCTTCGAGTCCTTTCCAGTGTGTGTGTGTGTGTGTGTGTGTGTGTGTGTGAGACAAGGAGGGTGTATACTGACCCAATCAGCTTTGGTACTCCTTGTATTCCTTCTTCCCCTGGATACCAAATGCCTGTTCAGACTTGAGACATAGTTCTGTCTTGCCCTACAAGTTCTGGACAGACAGATCTCAAATGTTTGATGAATGAATATGTGTTTATGTCCAGCCAGAAGACTGGCTTATTTAATTGTTGCTTTTAGATCTTAAGCCTGTTACCTATCAAGAGTGTGTCGGGGCCCAAAGAAATGATAAATTACACATAGCTGTGCTTGCTCTTTAGTTTCTGAAGGTAATTATTGGGTGTGTTTCTTTAAAAACCTGTTTGATGTGCTGAAAGCTTCATTAGGATAATAGCTGTCATATCTGCGCAACACTGAACTAGAATGGCTTAGCCAATCAGCTCCTTTGCTAAAGAGATGAGGCTCGTAGGAAGCCTAGAGATGAATCACAGCAGCCCAAACCAGCAGCCTTTCCAAAGGTTAATATAGCACCACAGATAGCATACTAGCAGACTGCTTCTCAGCCCCAGGCACAGTGTGTTCAGCCCAGGGCTTAGGTGTCTCTTGATGGTACGTAGTGCCAGGACATTGCATCCATCTTCAAGCATCATAGAGATGGAAGGGCATGAAGGATAGATCTTAGAAAAGCACTGTCTAGGATTAGTGGAAAGAATTTTTAAGAGGTTGTTGGCCATGGTGAGATAATTCAGAGCATGCAGTGTTAATGGGTGCTGGCAGGAACACCTCCACTTACCTTAGAGACTAGGACGCATTATGAAACGAAGTGTTCTTACTGTACATATGAAGTCTTTTGTTCTGACAGAAACATGACAGTTATGGAAAAGAAAAGATTTTTAATAGCTTCCCACCATCATTTCTCAGCATATTAAGTATCAAATTAATATAGCTTTGAATTTATTGTGATGGATCCTTGATTTCAACAATTGCAGTTTGGATTGCTGACTTGAGTTTCATAAAACAACAATAACAGAAATCATTAAATGAACTTTGGCTTGTGATTAGAACAGAATTTCTAAGGATTCCTGAACCAGCCCAATACATGCTTCTGCTATTTTGCGCTACATATTTATGTGAAACAGCACTTACAGCAGTAAAAATATCAACTATCCTGAGATATCAACTATTCTTCTCATATTTAATTCTTCATTTTAAAAAGCACATCAACTTCTTAGTATGTGAATTAGTTTTCTGTAATAAATGATTGATTCCATGTATATCAAATAAAATGTATTAAAATAAATTTATGAATGCTTTATTATCAGTAAATGTTTGATTTTTATATTTATTTTGTTTAGGTGTATACATAGAGAAGCATAAAACCCTCTAGGATGGAAAGGGGTCATGAGTCTGAACTGCACCAGAATGAGTTGATTTAAATGATTAGTGACGGTTTTGCCAAGAAGAGTGAACAACTGAAGATTAAAGTAGCTAGTAATTTTGACTCTCCATGTCATGGAGGGCACCTGGCAAGTGCGCTACATCCGCCTCTCCTTAGACAGAGGGACTGTTATTGCCCAAGTATGTTTTTTTTCAGACAAGGCAGGAAAGGAGCTAGAGATAAAATACGCTTTTAAGAAAGCCCTGGCACTAACATGCGGTGGCTGGAACTGGAGCATAGGCGGTTGGACTTCATGGCTTGTCTTCTTTATCATTGCGCTGCTGGAGAGTGACAGTGAGGAGTTAGCTGTGTATTTAGGAGTGGGCGCTAACTCCTCATTGCCATGGATACTGTTAGCTTGTTTATTGCTTATTGCACACCCCCGTTCCCAGCAGGTGTTCTGTCTGGTGAGGTCAGAGCCCGGAAAGCATGTGGCCATCAAATATCACATCTTACAGAGTTGCCCTTAGACTCTTGAGCAATTGCTGCCTTGACATTTACATACTCAAACATATTTCAGTGAACTATTTAGTGCTCAATAAGTAGCAGAAAGTCTTACAAATGGGGAACATTTAAAGATTGATTTTGCTTTTAATAATTGTGTGTGTGTGTGTGTGTGTGTGTGAGTTGTGCACATGAACGTAGATGATAGTGGAGGCCAGAAGAGGGTACCACGTCTGGAGTTACAGGGAGCTGTGAGCAGACCACGTGAACTTGGGTCCTTTGGAAGAATGGTACTCACTCCTAACCATCTCTCCAGCCCCAAAGAGGGATCATTTAAGAAATTGTTTATTTATTTTTCTTTGACAGCTTCATACATGTAATGATGAATTTTGGTCATTTGCACCCTCCTTACTCCTTTCATCCTTCTCTTACCACTGAAATGCTCCTTCCCAATAAGTACCCACCTATTTTAATGTCTTTTATAAAAACAAACAAACATTTATTGATTGGATGAGTGTGAGTGTGTGTGTGTGTGTGTGTGTGTGTGAGTGTGTGTGTGTGTGCGCGCGCAGGTGCCATGGTGTGCATGTGGAGGCCAGAGGACAGCTTTCAGGAGTTAGTTTTCTTCTCTGACAGAGTTCTAAAGTTGAGTTCAGGTTGTCAGGCCTAGTGGCAGGCAGTTCTACCTGTTGAGAATCTTTCTTGCTTGTGTGTGTGTGTGTGTGTGTGTGTGTGTGTGTGTGTGTGTGTGTGAGAGAGAGAGAGAGAGAGAGAGAGAGAAAGAGAGAGAGATGCACTGAATTTAATTATGGTTTCTTGAATAGGCATGGTGGGATATTCTGTCCTGGAGCAGTTTATCAGTGGCCGCACCACTGAAGAGAGTGGCATTTCCTGTCCCATCAGTCATGAACTGTCAACAGTCCTTCATGGGGCCTCATGAACCTTTATGATGAACATCTAAAGATTATGTCTGCATGTGTGTCTGTGTGTGGGTTTGTGCACCTGCATGTGTGGTACCCCAGGAGGTCAGAAGGGGTTGTCAGCTCAGTAGGGAGAGGTGTTTTTTAGTTTTGTAATGTGGGTGCTGGAAACTGAACTTGGGGCCCCTGGAGAGCAGGAAGTGGTCTTTTGGCTAAGCTCTCTCTTTAGTACTAGGAGCAATTTCTATGGTGACATTGAGTTCTCCTTTGAGCTAGAGTATGATATAAGTCATATCTAACTAGATTTTGATAAGACATCTCAGGAAAGTGTTGGTATATGGGCTACATTTATGTGCCCTTTGTCAGTAGTTGATCATGCTTCCAACTGCACAGTTGTTACCAA
Organism: Ondatra zibethicus; assembly: GCA_004026605.1. Classification (NCBI taxonomy): domain Eukaryota; kingdom Metazoa; phylum Chordata; class Mammalia; order Rodentia; family Cricetidae; genus Ondatra; species Ondatra zibethicus. The sequence continues at coordinate 25,614 of PVIU01022480.1, forward strand.
CCTCGTAGTAAACTTTGGATTTGTAATTCTTCCTCATGAGAGCTTAAACTTTTATCCATAAGAACAAAAGAAAGAGTAAGTCTCCCGTCTTTGTCTTATAACTGGTATCTGGTCACTTCCCTAATGGGGAGAAACTTGTCAATCTATGAAGAGCGTCAGGCTTCATTCATGTTGAATAAACACCCTACCCCCTGTGGTTGCTACATTCTACCTCCAAGTCTCAGGTTTGAAGCCACAGACTATAGAGCCCCACATGTTCTAGTCACCTCTTCCTGTTTCGTTCCTTACAACCTCCTCCATAGTTGCTTTCTATTCTTCTTTAAATATACAAAGAAGGTTTTTATTTTAGTGTCTGCTTCTTCTGGGGACTATCTCCTCTTGTTGAATGCAATGTCCTCATGCTGCTTCTTTGCTCTGTGTTCATGACACTCACCGTCACTTGTTTTTATACTTTATCTCCCATCAGAACCTTAGTGTCTTATGAGTAAGGACTCATTTTGCTTTCAAGCTTGGAATAGTGCACTCCATAAGTATTTTCTGGGAAAGCAAATAGATTAAAGCGTGCATGTCTTTTAATGTTTAATACTTGAAATCTTTTTAGCCTCTGATGTAACTGACTTTTCCTGGCTCAGCTTCACTCAACACGAGAAGTTAATTTTGTCATGTTAGGATTTAGTTTTTTTTTTTTTCTTCTTTTCAGCTCAAGATTGAGCAAGTTCTAGGCATGGTTGTTAAAAAGCAAGTTCAAACCATGAGAAATTGACTCTGCTCAATCAATTCTAAACATGCCCCTGAAGAAACAAATACAGTAAGGAAGCCATGCAGGAAAAATTGAAGGGTGGAGGTGCGCTGTCGTAGCTGATTCCTCTGCTGTGGACAAGGTGCCATCATGAAACTGTGGGAGTCTCTTTATGCCAAAGCTCTCACTGGTTCCAGATTGTGTGATTCCAGCCTCTCCTAGTGACTTTTCTGTTGCTATGATCTGACACTGTGACTAATGCAAAGAGTTTATTGGGGCTTATAATTCAGAGGGGAAGTCCATGGTGGGAAGCATGGCAGCCAGCAGGCAGGCAAGCGTGGCGCTAGAGCAGTAGCTGAGAGCTTACATCCTTATCCGCCCATCAGAAGGAGTGTAGAGAAAGCTATCTGGGAGTGAGTGTTGTGGACTTTTGAAAAGTCAAAGCTCATCCTGAGTGACACACCTCCTCCAACAAGGCTATACATCCTAATCCTTACCAAAGAGTTTCTTCTACTGTGGACCAAGTATTCAAATCTATTGGCCCATGGTGACCATTCTCATTCAAACCACCATGTAGAGGTGCAGAAAATACCTTTGGTATGTCCAGAGATAAAAGAAAACAGTAGCTTGATTTGGTAATGCGTACCTGTAATCCCAGTAAATGGGAAGTAGATACAGAAAGATGGCAAACTCCATGCTTCCTTGCACCGTATCTCAAGATGTCCTTTGAAGAAGGAAGGAATAAAACAATGGGCCATTTGAGCAAATTTTCTCCCTCCTGCTCCAATACAGACACTAGGACCCCCCATATTTTTGTAGTGCTACACTTTACGTACTTTTTAGAGGAATTGTTCTGGATGATTATGTGCATCTAAGCATGGGAAGCTTTCAAAGGAGCTCTGTTCAGAGATGAAGGGCAAAGGAAGTCTGAATGAAGATGCTCACCCAAGTCTGTAGTGGTACACGCTGACTTTCTCTCACCTTGTCCTTTTGCTATTCTTCCTGACTGTCACATAAATTAAAGGGCGCTCGCTATCATTATAACTTCTTTTTAAATAAATGAGGAGGGTGAAGCTCAGAGATGTTGAGTTTCTTTCCAAAACCACACAGCTCATATTGGCAGAACTGTTGTTAGAAGCAGTATCTGACCTTAGCTTTGCCCACTGGAAAAATTCGAGGCTATCAGCTGCTGAGCTGGTTGGTTTCTGTTTTCCCTCTCTGCTCGCGCACCTGCTGTGTGGCATCTTTGGTGGCTGTAACTGCTATGTTGACATGCATACCTCCTGCCCAGTTATTAGCTGCTCTTGTATGTGAAGCTCTCTTGCTAAGTTTTTTTATTTTACAACTGGAACTAAATTTAAAAATGGAAAAAAAACCCCCTTCAGTTGTGGGAGTGAAGATGTAGCTGGGTTGGTTGAATGCTTGCTTAGCTCACAGGAATCCCTAGATTGGTTTCCCAGAGCTACACAAGCTGGGCTCAGTGAGGGCTGTGTACCTGTGATTCTAACAGTTGGGAGGTGGAAGCAGGGGGATCAGAAGTTCAAGGTCACCCTTGGCTCTGTGGTGAGTTGGAACATCATGGTGTGAGGCATGTAGCTGAACATGGTGGACACGAAGAGGGAGCCTGTGAAGCAGCTCACATGGTGGACGCAAAGGGGGGGACCTGTAAGATATACACCTCAAGGACCCCCCACCCCCGACCAACACACACACATTTCCCCCAGCCTAGGCCCTGAAGTTCCCAGAACCTCCCCAAATAGTGCCACCAGGTGGGCACTGAGCCTTCACCAATGAACCAAATAGACACTTCCTCCTCCTCCTCTTCTTCTTTTTCTCCAGACTGGTCTCTGGCTGTTATGGAATGCTCCCTGTAGACCAGACTGGCTTCGAACTCAGAGATCCTCCTGCCTCTGCTTCCTGAGTGCTGGGATTAATTAAAGGCACATGTCATCCCTGCCAGGCCCACAGGGACATTTCTTAGTTCAGATTGTAACTGCTCATCGTGCATAACAGCCGACAGAGTTCTGAGTTCTGAGAAGTTAAGACGGCAGAAGGAAGGGGAACTGTAGGCCACAAAACCCAGAGAGCTGCTAAAGGGAGCTCTAGTTTTATGGAAGAGATGAAAGGAAAGAGGAAATTCAAGAATGTTTAGGGTTGTGACAATTGAAATTTGCAGGAGAGTCATCTCCTGTTTGTTAAAAATACAAGAGTGCTTGTGGGGACCCAGCCGAGGTCACCACTGTACAGGCAAAGGCCCTTCTGAGAGAGGAGATCGGAGGAGCTAAGGTACCAGTGTTCTCTCAAAAGGAACATCTGTGTGTTAAGAAAGTCATTCCTATGTCAGCCTGCCTTACTGGAAATTTTAGAGGCAGAAGGGGATTATAATCGAAAACAACAAATCTGAAAGACTTACCGTGGTCTTCTGTGGGAAGTGTTCAAGCTGAAACCCTATTGTTCAGAAAGTCCTCTTCCTACACTGCAGGCCATCTGAAAGTCATCTCCTCTCCCTCACTTTTCCCTCCCTGCACAGGGAAAAACCAGCTCCTCCTCCCAGTGATTTTAGTGCAAAACAACGTGGGGAAGAGACTTTTATTTGCAAATTTTAGAATTATTGTGTGTGAATGTTTTTAGTTTTGTGACTCTAAAAGTCATGCTAATCAGGTTTAATTAATGAATTGGTGAAACTTTCCTAACCCACATAGTTCCACAGAGTTTCCTCAGAATGGAAGGTGTATTCTTTTGGTTCGTTTTTTTCTAGTTTCTTTTTTTTTCCATACATTGTTTTGTTTTATTTTTTCCATTCAAGAACATAATTAAAGAAATAAAATTTTTTTCCTTTCTTCCCCTTCTCCCGGTCCCCTCCCACTACCCCCCACCCCTCCTCCCTCCCCCTTCTTCCTTGAAAGAGGG
>PVIU01022481.1:0-26216 GCA_004026605.1 Ondatra zibethicus
AGGAATCTAAGCCCAATTGTCCATTACCCAAATTCAGACACTTGTGTCCTAGGGTGACAGATAGATATAGATGAGAACATGCTCTGAGGAGATGGAGACTCCTACTGGAGTCTCAGAAGTCTTCACAACCTGGGGTACTCTGGCCGATAGAAGACAGTGACGTCCTTGAACTTCAATCCTCCTAAAGACTGGAGGATGATCATTTTAAGAAGCCTTGCCTGTGGGGTCTCTCAGTTTTTATGCAGAGTTAATCACTTAACTATTCTATTCATCTTTGCAATAAAGACATGATTCAAACTGAGACCAAAGGGGTGGTGTCTCCTTACCCAGTAACAAATCAGAATTGATAGTGATTTCCAACCATTCTGGTCACAAGTATTCACCTTAGCAGTGTAGAATAAATCCCTCTTCATCACAGTTCTATCTGCCATCTTGTCTCAGAGGGCCTGTCTATGAATGAAAGTTACATCATTGCCAATTTGGTGACCTCAGTAGTCTTGCTTTTGGGAATCTATGAAACAAGAGTAGGAAAAGTTGGGGATGTGACCAACTCAGAAGAAAAAGCAATTTATTTCTTCATCGAATTTTTTCCAAGTTGCTGCCAGATCCATGATTAATCTTGTTTGATGATGTATATCGTCTAGAAACAAAAACTAAAAAAAGACATAACTTCTAAATCTTGACTGAATAAAATTAGTGATGTGGGATTCATATGAATCATGGAGATTCAATTTCATTCAATAAGGATCAGTTGTAAGGAACTAGCTAGCAGGAAGCTGAATATTGGCAGAAAAATTCTAAGGCACTCAGTAGATGGGACAGTTTTACATACACATAGGTATGTGTGCAGTAACACCTAAAAATTAGCTCCTATTATGCCGTGGGACAATAGTTTTATAACCTATAAAGATTTGTCACTTGTACTGGTTTAATAAAATGCTGATTGGCCAGTAGCCAGGCAGAAAGTATAGGTGGGATGACTAGAACAAGAGAGTTCTGGGAATAGGAAAGGCTCAGTCTGCAGTCATCACCCTGACACAGAGGAAGCAAGTGAGAATGACTCACTGATAAAAGGTACCAAGCCACATGGCTAACACAGAAAAGAATTATGAGTTACTCTAAGATATAAGAGTTAATAAGAAAGCCTGAGATAATAGGCCAACTAGTTTATAATTAATGTAGGCCTCTGTGTATTTCTTTTGGGACTGAACGACTGTGGAACCAGGCAGGACAGAAACCTCTGTCAACACTATTACCCATTATTCTCAGTTTCTACTGAAATACATTCTTCATTTCTGCAATCCAAATTTTCAGAAAGCTAAGGCAAGAGAATCACTGCCAATTTGAGGTCAGCCAGGGCTACACAGTTAGTTCTAGGCCATGATAATCTACTATGTGAAATCCTATTTCAAAGAAAAAAATGTTTTCAAAGAATAGAAAATAAAAAAGAGAAAGAATGAATCTAGTTTTGTTTTCATCAAATGAAATCTAAACCAGCTACAAGCTGCACAGAGCAGAGCTGCTGCTTCAAAAAAAAAAACCACAGAGGCTATATGGGCTAATGTTCTTAGTACCAAACAGTCCTCTGCAGGCTACCAAAAGCAAAATGTCAACAACATTCTAGCTATGAACCCTCCAGCCTACAATGGTGACTTTTCTACAAGGTAACACGGTGCCATTGTGTCAAATAAAACTTGTGATAGTAACCAACCAATACCTGATTTGCTTTAAGGCCCACTCCAGGAGATGCAATGCAAACCCAGTGCTGCCTGGGTAACTAAGAACCTGAGACTGATTAGCACAGGGGCCTAAGGTAAAACCAAATACGACTGCTCTTCTGAGGGAACACAGAAATAAAATGACTCTTAATGACTTCTGCCATACTGATAGATCAGTGTCTTGCTCAGCCATCATTAGAGAAGCCTCCTTCTGCAATGGTTGGGAAAAAAGACCCATAGTCAGACATTATGCAGAGAGTGAGCAACCTCAGAACACTCAGCCTTAACAGATCATCTCCATCAAATCCCACCCCTCAAAGAGCCCTGCAGAAGAGGAAGCAGAGGGAATGTAATAGGCATTGAGAACACCAAAGAAACAAGGCCTTTTAAACACAGCATAACCTATGCACATGTGAACTCGCAGAGACGGTGGCAGCGTTCCCAGGGCCTATATGTGTCTGTGCCAGATGGGGTCCTAGAGCTGAAAGAAGTAGACACGAGCCCTCATCTGTAGGCAGAAGTTTCTGTCCTGCAAACTGTTCCCAAGTAACCACACAGAGGCTTAGCATTAAATATAAATGTTCGGCCAATAGTCCAGGCTTATTACTAGCTAACTATTACATTTTCAACTAACCCATTTTTTTTTTATCTTTGCCATGTGGCATAGAAGAAACTTGCAGGTTGCTACTGCTGAGGCACAGGTCTGAGTGCTCAAAAATTAAAAAAAGAATTCTCTACTTTCTACCTGGTATGATTATGCTGGCCTTCCCTGTCAAGTACCCGGTCAAACTCTGCCTACTCCCAATCTCTCCCTTCATGGCAAGCTGATCTCAGCTCTCTTCCCTGTCTGTCTTTCTTTCCCTGCAGTTCTTCTGAAGAGGCAGATAGCTGCCACACCCACTCCCCCCTCTTTCTCTCTCTCTCTGTCTGTTTCTGTATCTCTCCCTTTTTCCCTCCTACCCTCACAAACATTCTTAATACCCTCTTCCTAAATAAAACTTCATACTCCCCAAGCTCTATCTGCATAGAATATGCTGTTTCCTGCTCAGTCACCCACCCGCCAAAATCCCTCTCGTGCTGAAATCTTACACTACTCCTTTTCCTTTGCTCCAAAACTTGCTTATTTCCCTCTGCTCTCTCCTCCTAAATTACATAAATCTCCTGTCCTTATGTTTATTACAATATGGGAGTCAGGAATGGAAAGGTGCCTGCTCCTCCTTCATGTCTAGAGCTGCTGCCCCTGCAGCATGCACAGACACTTCCTGGTAGCAGTGCTTGCTGGATTCCTGTCCAAGGGAGCAAGATAGGTCGAGAGGTAATGAGTTATCTCAGTTGTTCGCACTCAGTCACAGGTTGAACTCAGGTTCTGTACTTTTCCTCTGCTGGCCCCTCCCTCCCCTCTCCCAGGAACTGTGGAAGACTAAAAGACCTACTAAAAATATTTTCTCTATATCTTAAAATTATACTGTTAACTCTTATCTCAGGGATTATAAATTGACCATCAGGCATGGTTTAAAGTCCATATAATTTATAAAATACTGTTTTTCCCATGGGAAGTTTTTGTTTGTCTAATTCTCGAAAAAGTTGTCATAGGAAGTTTGTCTCTTTGTCCGTTCTGGTGTGCTCAACAAAAAGTTAGACTTTTTTGTTGTTCTATTTTATTAAAAAGCTGTTTCTAGAATTGGGGTCTGGCTCTCCCCTTCTCTAGATTCAACCATGTTTAAAAGCTCGCCCCAAGCCCTGTGTCAGATTGAGTCTCCTGGCAGAGAGATCAAAACAGAACAGCCAAAAAGTTACACTTGGTTTGTGTCAACATTCTATGGCTCATTTTTATTATATTTCATTAAAAATCTGCTAAATCCATATTTTAAAAGCTTAGCTTAAAACTAGTAACACATGGTTGATAGTTAAAAATGTATATATAGGTAATCTTAAAGAGACCATGTGCCATAATCCCATCTGGCATATAAGCAATACTTTGGCTTGCTGCCATCTCTGGATAGCTACGTGGCTGGGGTTGGAGAAGACGGATGCCATGTGACTTTGCCACCATATAATTAAAGGTGACCACCACATGAGGTGAGCCTACAAAGGAGAAAACAGCAGGTCTCCAGGATATTTTATATTAGGATGAACTTTTGTGCGATAATTCCTGTCTTGAACTAAAAACAAGATCCAGAAATAAATCTCAGCTATTAAATGTTAAATAATCTATACTATTAGAGTTTGTTTTTATGTATATTATGTATAATATGTATATTATGGTTGTACCCTGTTTTTCCCCTCTTAAAGTAAAAAAGGGTACAAAAATGCTAATTACATATTTAGAAACAATCTTTAAGAATATTTCGTAATTTAAGACTCTAAAAATTTTAAGTTCATAAAAGGTTTTGGTAATATGCAATCTTGATAATAGTAGCTTTCACAACAGCAAACACCCATTTCTTTCCCCCAAAGCTTCATCTTCCTTCTCAGTTCTCTTCGTGTGTAAAATTCAGGACAGAGGCCTCACTCTTTTAGAGCTCCTACTATGTCTAGACACAGTTTACCTTTTACCAGACTCAGAAAAGAGATAAACTCACAAAACAGATTTCAACGTAACATTTTACTATCCCTTTTCTTAGAGGAACTCACTCTACAATGACTGCCCTCAGTACTCAACAGCCTGTGTCTCCTGGTGAACCACTAGATATTAAAAAGGAGTGAAGTTTAAACCTTAAGTTGTGATGGTCTGAGAAAAATGTATTAACATCTAAGAAGATGTATAAATGCAAGTTTGAATAAGTTTTACTTGTATAAATGCAAGTAAAAGTCTGAGGATGTGAAAGCTTAAATTGTAATAAAAAGTGACTTAGGTGTGTAAATGCAAGTTATTAAGGTATAAATGCAAGTTACAGAGGTCTGAAGACACCAAACATGAGCAGTGAGGATCTAAAAGAATGCTTTGAGATGCACGGATGGATACAATTTAAAAAGGTATAAAAATGGCTTAAGGAACATTAAAAAATGTTTCAGATTTCTTTTGCCTTCTCTGCTATTGTTACACTAAGATATCAAAAGTTCACTGGTTTACCATTAACCAATGGAATTCTGACAAGCTTTAGTTTCACCCACAGCTTTTAATTTAGCTCTGAAAACACTGACTACTTATTGTTTAGTCACAAGCCAACGATTTTAAGTTTCCTTTGGTTGTTCTTTTAAACGTAGACTTAAAGGTGCTTCTTATTAAACTGAAGACATTTCTGTTCAGTCCCTATCTCAACAGGTTCCCACTTGGCTGACAAACACCATCCAGAGAGGACCTACAAGCTCCAAGCTCCTAAACCCTGGACTTGCTGAGTCAGAACCAGTCCAGCTGATGTGAATGCTCCCTGTCCCTTCACCTGGAACAGCTAATCAGATGTTTCTGATAAATGCCTTATTGCCTAGTATTTAACTAGCCTGTCAAGCTTCCAGGGCTTTGACAACCTCTGCCCGGGTTCACCTGGAAGCAGCTGCTAAAGGAAGCAGTACATCGTCCCTGCCCCCATAAGAGTTGCTAAACAAGGCCAAGTCAAAAGAAAACTACCTGACATAGGAGGCCAAATGTCTACCTATATTGTCAATTGATATGCAAAAAAGAATAAATAAAAAAATAAAAAATAGGCTCAGAAGTATCAATGGGTGATCCTATTTACAATGGTTGGAATGTTAGGCATTTCCTTTGGATGATTTGTTAGTGGGTAATCTCAATTTATCATCCTTCCTGCAGCCAGATATTGCTTCAGGGTAAACTACTGAGACTCAGGCTTCCATTAACCTCATTATGGTTGGCTGCTACATTACCCTTTATCATTCTTCTGATTATGCTATGTTTTATTTTGCCCCCTCCCCCCGCCACCTTATTCTATTCCTTTGCGAGAGATCACCAAAATTGCTAAAGTTACTACCAATTAGGTCATGGTTCTCTACCAGGACCTGGGCCTTAAAACACAGGTGACAAGTTTCCCAACAGTTGTGATGACACCTCTCCCATGTAAAATAAAACAGAGGAAGATTTTGGGAGGCCGTGCTGGTCAGAGGTTGCATCTTCCATGGCCAAACAGCTTTCTCCTAACTTAACAACAGGAAGGAACCCCTCACCAGTGAGGCTTCCTGCACTCTTCCTGCCCTTTTTTGGAGGATGTCTTTAGGCTCCATGCCTGATTTATCTCAAGGATGACCCTTGACGTAGTTCCCTGCAAATGCTCTTCCCCTGTAGACCACATGGTAATTAAGTGACATGCTCTAGCTGTTTTCATAGGGCTGTGCTGCCACTGACCCCGCTTTGTGATAGAAGCGAGCTATTTGATGCAAATTAGGTGATTCCCCAGCTTAGGTCATCGATCTTTTATATTCCCCTTATCTAGAATAAATATCTCACTGAAGTCATCTCTGACTGCTATCTCCATTATATGCACAGCTCTCTGAACACTATTCCCCCACATCTGCCCCCTCCACCCTCATGAAGTGTTGGCCAGCAATCCCCAAGGAAGAAGGAGACCCACAGCTCACATTTTTAGCAGCATGCAGGAAGACATCAAATTAGTGACGGCTTTAAAATATCAAAGGACGCCCCGAATATTCGACCTCCTCAGGAAGGACACATCCAGACCTCCATAAACAGTGCCACCAATTGGGAAACAAGTGTTTAAATGACAGAGCTGATGAGAGACATTCTCTTTCAAACCCAACAGTTGGTTGGTATATTTCTTTTATTTTATTTTGTTTGGCTTTTGATTTTTAATGTTATCATTAAAAAGTACCCACTATAGTAACATTTTAGCAGAGGTTCAACTATTAATAACTTGCAACTTCTAAACTCTAAGTGGGTCAGAACGACACAGCAGACTAATGTTATCAGTTCCCACTGGGAACGCAGGCTGAAAAAAATTAATTAGCACCCTTAAGATGGAGGACAAGGTGCAGGGTTGGCTCTACATGTTGTCATAAGAAAGAGTGTATTCATACTTTAGCTACTTGTCTGCAAAGTGAAGCCCCTGCTGCCTGGAAGGTTAAGAGAGGGCATGCCCTCCAAGCCTTATGTTTGGCCTTCACACTCTCAATTAAGGTGTCAATGTGTTCATCCTCGAGGGTGATGCTCTTACAAGTCGAATGTTCCTAGAGATTTGTATTTTCATCTGTAAAGAGACATGATGAAATCACAAATTACGCATCATGTTGTAACCATGTACCTAAACACCATCAATATACCCTCCTTTTGTTGTTGTTGTTGTTACTGCTGTTATTGTTGTTTAAGACAGGGTCTCCCACTGTGGAACAGGCTAGATTTGAACTCCCATGCTCTTCCTTCCTTAGTCTGTCAAATGCTGATATTGACTCACTGCACCATGGCATCCTGATAAAATTCAGTGTCTTAATCCTTCTTCCCATTTACCTCACAGACCTTGTGTGGAAACAAGGCAAGCATGGATTTCTCCACAGAAAGCCTTAATTACAGTTGGCATGGTCTCATTTCTGAGACAAATATTTAGCTAATAATAGCTTAAATATCAAGAAGAGAGGCTTTTGTGGATTAACTACAGAGATGGATAAGAAAATAATAGAACTTTTAAATCCCAAACAATTGACTTGCTACTTGACAGTACTTGAACCTGGAGGTGTCTGGTTGACCTGCCTTCATTCTCAACCAGTCTGAAAATTATTTATATCATAAAAGCCAGAAATATATTCTGTAATTTCTGGAACAAAAATTAATAAACACTGAAAGAAACTAAGATAGACAATTTTTCTTATAAAGACAGAGTCTCATTGTGTAGGACAAGCTAATTTCAAAATTGAGATTCTCTTTCTTTGGCTTTCTGAGTGCTGGAAATACATGTATGCACCAGAGGAGGATAGATTTTATGTGTTATTATAAGAAGGAAAAGATGTTACTGAATGAAGGTCCTCAGTCATTGGAGAGAAAATTCAAAGATGGGTATAGAGTAGAATTTGCAGAAACAGGTGATTTAGACCAAAGTAAAGTTCTACTTTCAATCCCTGCCTAGGGGTGCTTGGAGTCTGGGATTTTTATTGAAATATATAGATGTGCATAAATATCTTCAAGGAATTTGGAAGAATCTCCCAGTCTATGGATCATCTGTCCTTCTAGCACATTGGGTGGGTAGTTTCTGAACTTGTATGGTCCCGACAGAAGCTGTGGAAAAAGTCCATGTGCAGGCAATGTGCTCAAATGCAGTGCACACCACAGATGTATTTACCAACTCAAAGGTCACTCACAGGTGCCAATTACTTCCTAACTTCTTTTCTGACCTCTGTATTAAAGTTAACTCAATCTCACCCAACATCCATCAGCACAGAAGTGAATTAGCATATTAAGGACCTATAGGGGAATTAGGAAGAGTGTGTGTCGGGGCGGAATACATAGAATCAACAAAGAGAAAATGACAAGAGGGCAGAATGGTTACTAAGGAAATCATTTCAGGCCTCCATAACTAGCACTGATCCAAGTTTAGCTCTGAACTTCACAAGGAGGCTGGGAAACAAGGGTCCTGTTCACAGATGTGGGTTGGGCAATCTGAATTCTTCCCATAGCCTTAAGTTTCTCAAGCAAGCACTTTAAAGTGGCCTTAAAGATGGTAATGGTAATTATCTACTATGCCAATCCCTCTGAGAGCAATTATTGCACTGCCAACAGAGGCAGATATCAAGGTGCAACTCTACTCTCTCTCCCACAACAGTCTTCTGAGGAATTCTGTTTCTCTTTTATGGGCATTGACTTTGGTAAAACTGGACCCATGGCTGTTCTATGGGAAAGAATATCAGTATGATCCAGTATTAAAGTGGGAGGTGATTAAACATAGAAATTACAAGGAGGGATAAGGCACATGGAGATCATAGTGTGGGCTTTTAAAGAACACGTTTACTTAAGGTTTAGAACCATATGTACCGTGTTGGTGACTCTCAAGTTGCATCTCAAAGGATCACTAGGAAACTTTTGTCTTCTTTTTCTTTCATTTTCATAAGTGAGATTCTAGGGTGACTCTGGAGGTGCAACGAATGGTATTATAGTCTAAAATAAGAGCCATTGGGGATAACAAAGGAGTTAGATCACATCTTCTAACTATAAGGGAGATTTCTGATGAGAAGCCTGGAAAATTGCAGGTTTACAGTCTTGTCAAGATGGAACTCTTGACTCTCAGTTGGTGAGAGGCTTCAGCCACACTCCTGGGTAAGGCCTCCTTTTCTTTCTCTAACCCATACTTTTTTTTCTACCCTGCCTCAGTAGGTACACTTCAACTGCAACATGGGACTCACCCTTGACAGAAATCTTCTGTAGCCACTCTAAGCATTCTAAAGAAATATTGGAAATAGACAGAGGACTGTAACTCTAATTCTCCTGGAGATGTTCTCTTGGTATAACTGTGGCCCTCCCATTGCACACTCAGCTAACAGGGGAAGGTCTGGAGAATGAATATAAGAATATTCAAGTAAGAATAGATGAAGACACTGCATCTGTGTCAAAGGTCCACACACTACTTGTCATTTGGGCTGAATAAGACACAATGATGATGGAGACAATGTTATGGGTTGAGAGTCAAAATTACCTAGAACTCTCATGGAGCTTCTCAATGGACCCCTGCTATCTTTGTGTCTAAGCTAATATTCTCATGTCATTTGGATAAAACTCTTGGGAAATACAGTTAGGTTTCACAGTATCCAACTCATCTCTACCAAGCCAAATGTTGACTGACCTAAGATGATGACTGACACCTGCAGAAAGGAGCCTCCTGCCTTGCTGCAGCCATCCTATCTGAGGTTGTCATCAACATAACGAGCCTCTGTGCTAAACCATGCATTTCTTTTGTCCTGTGACCATGTAAGTACACATAACTTTTTCTGTTGTCACTAAGCCAGGCACCTTTTGGGACAAACTCGTATGTTAACATACTTTAAAAGTATCCTCCTTTTTGTTTGTGTTTTGCTGTTGTTTGTCAATTAAAATATTTTAGAGTAAGCTAATCATGAGAGTCATTCTTGTCTTTATGATTCATGGCGAGTGTGTCAAAATTGTCCTTTCTTGCCTGGTTAGCCTTTGATAAATATGTTCTGTGATCTTGAGTTTGCTGGACTCATTGCTTTATTGTTTTATGTCAGTATGCTAAGTAGAGGGAGATGAAGGAGATGGAGTCAGGTGGGGAGGTCACCTATAACCAAGTGTGCACAAAAATTGTGTTTTATACAGTCTGAAGTTGTACACAATCCCCTCTGGCTTCCTGTGTAAATGTGATCACGTGTTCCTACCTGAGCTCCCACCGTTGTCATCTGCCATGATGCATCCTAGCCAGGCAGCCCCTATCAGAATTAAACCAAAGTAGTGTGCATCCATTTGAGTCTCCACCATTGCAAGATAAATAAAACTCTTGTCTTTATAAAGTTAGCTCCCTCTAGTGATTTTATAGAATGAAGAACAAACTAATAATTCTTTATTGCAGAATCTTCTTCGTTCTCTTTCTTTGAGAAATCACACTACCTAAAGTTTATATTTCTGTCTTTTCCTATGTTATCCTGGGTTCATTCACTCCCTCTTCTGTCTCCCCTGAAAAACAGAACTGGATATGAACTGTTAACAAGAGTTGCCTGGCTTCATGAGGACAGAGTGAAACGCTCAGAGCAATCTACTACTCTCAGCACTTCTCCCAATTGGCGCAGAGGAAATCCTTACAGATTTTCTATCAAGGACTACCAGATGGGGTGATAGGATAAGGAGTAACTACTTTCCCATAGCAACCAAAGGAAAAAAGAGCCTGCTGGCCTTTCAGTATCAGGCTGCATCTTTATAAGCCAGTATTATTTTTAAGTATTTCTGAAGAAAAAAAATTATTATATTTTTAGGAATCCTAAATGGATTGGATGAAGCCCAAGAAAGTCTCAAAGAGTTTTGACTATAGAAAGGATGGATAGTTCTGCAATTCTCAAAGAAACTATAACCTCAGATTCTGGGAGAAAGGTCAATATTTCACAGGGATACAATACAAAGCACCAACCCAACCTATGCTAAGCAAATAATAATTCACTACGAAGAAGAAAAAACAACTTGCTGGAATAACAAATTCCATTCCTACTTTCCCACCCCATATCAAGAGAGCAGAAAAAGGAGATAATCTTCCATGGTTTTCAAAATGTATGAAGACATAGACCCAGACATGAACCACTTCTTCGCGGGGAGGGGGGGACCTACCTCCTTTCCTCCTTCCATCCGTATCCTTCCACTAGTAGAACCATATGATAAAAGTTAGAAGAATCATCCATTTGTTGGATCAGAGGTCTTAAGATCTAACAATCACTAAAAAAAATCATCACAGATGCCTAGATGATTCTCAATCCAATCAAGGTGACGATTAAACTTTCCAGAGGTTACAACCTCGTATTCAGTATATGCCTCTTCCAAAAAAAAAAAAAAAAAGAAAAGAAAAGAAAAGAAAAAAGAAATAAGAAGTACCAGATGGGGAGCCTCAATTCCAATCCATAGATAGGATATGCTTAGGATGCTGTGCTATTACCATTATATTCAGCCACACAAAATGAGAGTGGTCTGTGTTAGCTGCTCCACTCTCTTCTGCTAGTCTACAAGGGGGAAAGCAAAGAGTACAGAAGGAATGAAGCAGAATTTAAAATACCCTGAATCGAGGGGAATAGGAAGATACCCAATTAAACACTCTTGGAGGCTTGGATGCAGCTCAGTTGTGCAGAAAGATGCCTAATACAAAAAAAGTCCTGGATTTTGTCCCTAACACTATATAAACAGGACATGGTAGTATACACCTATGCTCTCACCACTTGAGAGGTAGAGGTAGAAGAATCAGAAGTTCAAGGTCACTATCAGCCACAGTTCAAGTTCAAGGCCAGCCTAGGATACATGAGATCAAATACATATATATACATAGGTACATATATATACACAAATATATATTTATATATATAAACTTTGAATATGAAAATTTTGACAATTAGTATTCATCACCATACATGTTATATATCATTTATTTATATACCCATAATCACTGTATTTTATATTATGAAACTATAAAATAAAAAATATACAAAGATATTCCCTGCTACAGTTTGAATATATTTCCCAAATGTGGTATATTAGAAGCTAAATCTTTCCTACAACTTCATTAGGAAATCAAACCTCTTAGGAAGAATTTGTACCATGAGAGCTCTGCTCACATGTATGGATTCATGTTACTACATGACAAGTCAACAGCAATGAATTCTCTGGTCTGCTCTTCTGTCAGGTGAAAAAAAATGTTATGCACCTTTAAGGGATGCAAGGCTCAACGCACAACATAGGATATTGAGGACAATGACCTCACAGACACTAACACTGTCAGCCTTGGCGTTTCCAGCCTCTGAATAGGAAACACCCATTCAGCTCTTGTAAATGACTCAAGCTGCAGCGTTCCTTCACAGCAGCACAGGACTGACTGAAACTCCACCAGGTGGTGAAGGCTTTTATCCCTGGGGAGTAGCCAAGAACGTGATGGATATAGTGGAAGCATTTTCTCTGGGGTTTTGTTTTTGTTTGCTAAATCAGGACAGAGGTTACAATCACACAAATGTGCATGCACACACACATACACACAGACACACACACACACACACACACACATGCCACACACGCACACATACACACCACACATGCACAAACTCTGGAGTATGTTCATGTGTCTCAGTCTGCAAAACATTCCATATCCATGATCACAGAGATTCCTAGGGAAGGCTAATCAACCTCCTCAGCCCAGTATTTGTGTGGAGGGAAGATGAGGTTCAGAGCTCAGTCTAGCAGCCAGAAAGTAACAGAGGTACATTTAGGTCCTGACCCTCCCCCAAGCTCTCCACCTCACATCCTGAAACTGATAACTTTAACAACTTTAGTCCTTCTTCCTGTGGTCCTTATTTCCTCCATGTTTGCATGATATAAGGGAGGATATTTTACAACATGGTCAGCTTCCATCTTTATGTTGAGCAGCTTCTACTGTGCTTTTATTTCATAATTCAGATACAATTATTGAATAACTGCCATAGGGTGCCTGGGGACACTGTGTTAGGTTGATTTTGTTGTTATCACAACTTATAAGAAGATTAGTGGCTTATAGAAATTTTGTGGCCAGAAATTTGACATCCTGTCATGGGAATTACCAGGGCCACTCTCCCTCTGGGGCTCAAAAAGAGAACATTTCTCCACTTGTTCTGATTCCTGGTAGCCCATGCTTTCTTTCAATTGCAACTGAAACCCTCAGATTTATACCTGACTCTTTACTTGTTTTCTGTGTCAAATCTGCAGCGTGCTCAAAGGACATTATGATTATACCTAGGCACCACTTAGGTAAGTCACAATGTTCAAACCCTCAATTGAAATCACATTTTTAAACTCTGTAAGCCATTCTCAAAGGTTCCGGGCATTAATCTGGATATTTTTGAAGATAATGGCTTACCAAATTGCAAACAATCAAATAACAGGAAGTCTGAGATAAAGCTTATAGATAATTTTCCTCTATTGTTCTGCAGGACAAGACAAATGGATTATAGAAAGTCCAGATGAGCCATGTTATAAATCCCAAGTATTGAAAAGAAGTTAGAGGAAAGTATCTATCCTAAAACCCAGAGTTTATAGATGAAAAACATAAATGAAACACTATTAAATTCCACTTTATAGGAAGTTTGTTAGGATTATATGCAGTAATAATAAAATTGGCCTTGTTGCAGTCATTATGAGAATAGAAAAGAATAAAGTTATATCCAGCATCCTTTATGCACATCAGTCATCTTGAACTTCTATAAATACTACTTTGTTGGTATTGGTTATCATAATTGGTATTAGGCCAGGATACTGAAATGACTTTCTCATCACAAGCTAAACAATAAAACAGTCAGAACTAACTGTCTGAACTTTTGAATTTTCAATGCGATACATTTTCCTACATAACAGTGTCTCTAAAACCAGAAATGTAGAACATAATTTTTCTGACATATCTATCTTTTCTTTCCATCACTAGGGTGATCCTGAAAGGCATCACACTTTTTTACCTACTTCTTTGTTTGAATGTATAATCATCATCATTATAGATCATTTACTTTCCAAAAAAATCTCAAGTAATAATATTACTACTGATTCAATAAAACTAATTGTATTCTAACAACTGTCCTAAGGGATAGATGTATATGTGCATGTGTATACCCATAAATGTGCATACATGTGGAAATATCCATGTACATACACACAAACACATTCATGGATATATAAACAGCTAAGGTTTTCTGTAGATGGAGGCAATAAAGTAATCCCACAATAGCTCAGAACTGCATATAATAAAAGGTTATTTATTTAGAGGTAGATTCAATGATCAAAAGTCCTCTGCATGAGTGGGAAACAGGAACCGAATCCAGCATCCGAGAGAGAGCACAAGTTTTACAGGTGCATTTATAGTATTAGAGACCACACCCAAGTTTGCTGGTATCTTAAAGGCTATTGGGTGAAGGAGTTACCACAGCAACTCCCTCTTTTGTCTAAATAAAAAAGTTCTAAGCCTAATACAAAGCTATATACAATAAAAACAAATATCAAGTATAAAAATTAGAATTACAACCAACATAAACAATATCAAGCAAGAAACATAAGCTAAATGTTATAATAATTACCCTATCCTAAGGTGTCTAAGTCTTGAATTAGAAATGGCTAGGCTATGTCATGAGAGAAAAGTAACTATGACTATCCAGTCTTCAACCTCATCAAAGACTTGAGAAGGGAAATAATGTTATTTGAGTAAACAGAACGTGCAATCAAGAAACTTCCAAAATGTGCAATAAATGACAGAGACAGCTAGATAACTGGGAAATCCCCCTAAGTCTCATTTGCAACTTTGGAGCAACCAACTTTGGCTAAGGCCTACAGTAACTGACAGATCATTTTCAGAGGTAGGAAAATTTTGAAAACTGTCTTACCCTGTTTTGGCAAGGTTTGGCTGTCTTTTTTCTTGTATCCTGCTTGTCCTGTCCAGACACCATGCATTTTATCAGTGGTCGAGGCATAAGCAGTTTATTGTTCAAAGGTCAGTTTTGCCAAGAAGAAAACAAGCTCTAAGTGGAGTGTCCTCAGAGTCCAACACTCTCTCAGGAATAGACCGGTGCTACCAGGAGCAATCGTGTCTCACATCAAAAACAAACCAAAAACCCTAAGTTATTTTAAATGCCATAGTCTACAGTTCTTTGAAGTGGGCGAAGATTACATATCTATGCAGAATAAAATCTTGATGTATCTCAAGTATCTGATTAGTCTACCTGTAAGTATGACAAACATGGATGACTATTGATCTATAATTCTTAATACCTATATCGCTTAAAGAGTAAGACACCATATTAGACTATTAAACAATCGTTGAACAATTGGGCAATTGAACAAATGAGGACAATGACCTCAAAATATAAATATATATATATCCTGATATATATGTCTATATATATCCTGATCAGAGATAGAAATGTACAGTGCAATATGATAAATATATCCTAAAATTGTATCAACATACAAAATGTCTTAAGCAGAAGTAGAAGCATGCATGCATACAATATGACAAAATAACTTTGCATAGGTGTACAAATATTGTAAACAGAAACAGGAGCATTTTCAATATAACAAATATAATTTGAATTTTTATCAATATACAAGAATCTATATCAATGTAAATTGTCTATAAATAATAGCTCACAAGTATTTACTCTATTACTCACTATTATTACTACTGTAAGCTCAAACTAATTTACCTATTATCCCATCCAATTTTCCTTTTTTTTTTTTTGTCAAAGAAGATCCCTGGGCCTACAAAATTTCCACCCAACCTGCAACCCTATACCAGTTATAATCACCCTGAATTGATGTCTCTACCTAACTCTGAGGACAAACTTTGTTGGGAGAGGGGACATGGTCTTCTAGAATTACTTCCAGATGTCATGGATACCATCAAAATTAAAAAAGATTCAGTTTGAAAAAGAGAAATCTCTTGAGAAGGAGAAATGACAGCTCATCCACAAAGGTGAAAATCAAACAGGTAATAAGGAAACCTCATAAGGGTTGGGGCAGGATTCTGTTCTTGTCTTTGCAGGAAAATAGTCATCTTCAAAATATTGAGAGACCTTGGACATCTAGATGCCTAAAGAAAAGATAGCTATCCAGAAAGAATCATCAAGCAAAGAGAAATCTTACTTATGATTACATGTCATCTGCAGGGTAAAATTTTATTATCTGAGCATGTATATATCTCTACTTAAAAATTAAAGCTGGCTTGGAGTTGGACAATAGTTATCCTTCTCTAATTACAAGCATGCTCTTAAAAGAAAAAGTCAGAGATTCTGTCTCAAATCAGAATCCATCTGGTATGTGACAGAAATAAGAAAGAATTTAGAAAAAATTTTACTTTTCTTCATACCTATTTTTGTCTCTGTCGTACCTTTTGTTGAATATATGTCTATATGAATAATGTTTAAGTTTTCCACAATGAACAATAAATTTTCCTGCAGTAATCTTTGAAGTTTCCAAGAAAAAGATTGGGCCCCACAACAAAGATTCCACCTGATTGATATGATGTCATGGTGATGATAGCACTAATTTAAGATCAGTTTTGTGTACCAGCTCCTCAAACTGATTCCAAACTCATTAGCTGAAATAGTGCACCTTCTTACAATGCTCTGGCCAGAACTCCAAATAAGAACTTTAGAAAAACCCTATCGACTACTCAGCGACTATTTGCAATTATATCAGGAAGTAATCTTGAAACTGAACCATCATTTTAGTTTTACAAGATCTCATAGAAAGAACACCCCCCACCCCATGACATCTGGAAGTAATTCTAGAAGACGATGTCCCCTCTCCCAACAAAGTTTGTCCTCAGGGTTAGGTAGGGACATCAATTCAGGGTGATTATAACTGGTATAGGGTTGCGGGTTGGGTGAAAATTTTGTAGGCTCAGGGATTTTCTTTGACAAAAAAGGGGAATTGGATGGGATAATAGGTAGATTATTTTGAGTTTACTCAAACTAAAAATAATAGTGTTTAATAGACTGAGTACTTGTGAGCTATTATTTATAGACAACTACATTGGTATAGATTTTTGTATATTGATACAAATTTAAATTACACTTATTATATTGAAAATGCTCCTGTTTCTGTTTACAATATTTGTACACCTATGCAAAGTTATTTCGCCATATTGTATGAATGCATGTTTCTACCTCTGCTTAAGACATTTTGTATGTTGATACAATTTTAGGAAATATTTATCATATTGCACTATACACTTCTACCTCTGATCAAGATACTTAAACATTGTTTATATTTTGAGGTCATTGTCCTCATTTGCTGCACAGTTGTTCAAAGATTGTTTAATGTTCTAATATGGTGTCTTACTCTTTAAACGATATAGGTATTAAGAATTATAGATCAATAGTCATCCATGTTTATCATACTTATAGTTAGACTAATCAGGTTCTTGAAATGCATAGAGATTGTATTCCGCATAGGTAGGTAATCTTCAGTCACTTCAAAGAGCTGTAGAATATGGCACTTAAATAACTTAGGGTTTTGTTGATGTGAGACATGATTGTTCCTGGCAGCACTGATCTATTCTTGAGAAAATATTGGGCTCCGAGGACACGCCACTTGGAGCTTGTTTTCTTCTTGGCAAAACTAGCGTTTGTGAAAAGAAGTGTCTATGCCTTGACCACTAACAAAATGCATGGTATCTGGACCAGACAAGCAGGATACAAGAAAAAAGACAGTCAAACCCTGCCAAGAGAGAATAAGACAGTTTTAAATTTTTTCCTGCCTCTAAAAATGGTCTGTCAGTTACTCTAGGCCTTAGCCAAAGTTGGTTGCTTCAACGTTGCAATTGAAACTTTGTGTGATTGCCCAGGTAGTCAGGTGTCTCTGTCATTTATTGCACATTTTAGAGGTTACAGCAAGCCTATTACCAATATCAAATTTAAATGAAAGAAATTCATAGACATTCCAATAAAATCAGCAACAAGATAAGGTTGTCAACTCTCTCCATTCCTATTCAATATGGTGTTGGGAAAGATTTGTTTGTGTTGATTGCTCTGTGACCATCAATAGCATCCAACCTCAGTTTGGAGAGCTGAGTCTACATTCAGCTGGCTGGAATGGATCATAGAGTTTCATAGTGGACTCAAAGGGAGAGAGAAGGACACACAGAGAAGAAAGAGGAGGGATCGTAGTTTTTTTGATTTGTAAGTAGAATAGAATGAAAGTGTTTGTGTTTCTGTTGCTCCATGAGTCTCTCCTTAATATTTACTCCAGAGTTTTAGTTTTTTATAAAATGATAAACGAAATCACAATGATATAGTACTTGAAGTTTTATCTAAAGCCATAAAATATCTCAAGGAGAACAAGGGGATCCAATCTGGAAATGAAGAAGTCAAAGAAGTCGAAATATTGTTATTTACAGATGATATAATAGTATAAATAATTGACCCTAAAAATTCTATCGGGGAATTCCTATAGCTATTAAAAACCTCCAGTGAAGTGGCTTGATACAAGAATAACTCAAAAAAAAAAAACTCAGTAGTTCTTCTATATATAAATGACAAATCAGCTGAGAATGAAATCAGAGACATAACATCTTTCCTAATAGCCTCAAGTAATAGAAAATATCTTGGGGGAAATTCTAACTAATGAAGTGAAAATTTTATATGATTAAAACTTCAATCTTTGGAAAAAACAAATTGAAGAAAATATCAGAAGATGGAAAGGTCTGCCATGCCCATGTTCATTGATCAGTAGGGTTAACATAGCAAACATGACCATCCTACCAAAAGCAATCTCGATCAAAATTCAACACAATTCTTTATGGACCTTGAAAGCACAATTCCCAACTTCATATGGAAAAGCAAAGACTATGCATAGCTAAAGCAATCCTGAATAATAATAGAACTGCAAGAGGAACCACCATCTCTGATTTCAAGTTGTACTACAGCACTGCAGTAATAAAAACCACGTGGAAGTTGTATAAACACAGACATGATGATTAATGAAATTGAAGATGCAGACATAAATCAGTACACATGATTTTTTTATGAAGAAGCCAGAAATACAAACTTGAAAAAAGACAGCATCTTCAACAAATGGTGCTAATCAAATTGGGTAGCTGCATGTAGAAGAATGCAAACAGATACATATTTATCACAATGCACAAAACCCAAGTCCCAATGGATCAAAGACCTCAACATAGAACCAACTACTTTGAATGTAGGGTAAAAGTTCTGATCTCACTTTTGGGTTTGAAAACCTACCAAAATCCACCAATCCATCAGCTGTAACACTTACACTGATGTCATGACAGAGATAAGCTGTCCTGGTGCCTGTGATCCTCTTTGAGGTATGAGTTTCATTGAGTCCATATCCTTCATCTACAGTCTACCTGCAACAGCTTCACCTTCTGGCTCACTTAATTGTTCAGCAATCCATACACCAGAGGCAATTAGGCATGTTTCCCCTTTGGTCTGTGTAATGCTTCCCCAAGTTCAAGAAAGTGACTCTTGGGCATCCGGCACCCTTCTGGTACTCTTGGAAGCAGAGGTACCCACAGCCATGGTCATTAGGTCTAGAGATGGCCCTCTTCACCTGACTCAGTCTAAGCCGTCACTGGGAGCTGCAATCCCGGTTTTCGTAGGCCCAAATGGGCTCTGTGCCCCTTCTAGTCCTCTTCTCCTGCCTTCTCAGTGGAGCTCCCTATAACCCCATAGCTCCTCCAAGCCCTCCTGGCTTTTGCAAACCCATTCCCTGACACTTTCCTGTGGCTGGGATTCCCCCTACTGGATCTCAGTTTTCATCTTTACTTTCTGGCCTCCTAGCTTTCCAGCTTCCACAAAAACAGTATAGTTTTATGG
This sequence comes from Ondatra zibethicus, assembly GCA_004026605.1. Taxonomy (NCBI): domain Eukaryota; kingdom Metazoa; phylum Chordata; class Mammalia; order Rodentia; family Cricetidae; genus Ondatra; species Ondatra zibethicus. The sequence continues at coordinate 19,665 of PVIU01022481.1, forward strand.
CATTTCTTGGCTTCTGACTGCCAGGACCTTTCCCTCTACCATTTAGAGCTGCAGCACATTGGGCAAAATCTTTCCCATCAGAACTTTAACACCTTCATGGGGTATCATTTCTCCTCAGAGCTGCAACAAATTGATTGGGGAAATCTTTCTTCTAAGAGCTGTAACACTTACTCTGAACCTGATAGAAGAGAAAATGGGGGAAATGCTTTGAATGCATTGTCACAGGAGACATCTTTCTGAAGAGAACCAATAGCACAGGCATTAAGACCAACAATTAATAAATAGGACCTCGTGCAACTGAGAAGCTTCTGCATGAAAAGGACACCATAATTCGGACAAAGCAGCTGCCTTCAAATTGGAAAAAGATTTTTTACCAGCTCCATATCCAGTAGAGGACTAATATCCAAAATATATAAAGAACTCAAGAAACTAGACATCAAAAAACCAAATAATTCAATTTAAAAATGTGGTATAACTCTAAATAGAGAATTCTCAGTAGAAGAAACTCAAATGATTGAGAAACAATCAAGGAGAAGTTCAACATCCTTAGCCATCAGGGAAGGACAAATTGAAGCTACTTTGAGATTCCATCTTATATGTGTCAGAATGGCTAAGATCAATAACACAAGTGACAGTTCATGCAGGCCATGATGTGGAGCAAGGGGAACACTCTTTTATTGCTGTGGGAGTGCAAACTCACACAGTCACTATGGAAATCAATATGGCAGTTTCTCCAAATATTGAGAATCACTTACCTCGAGACCAAGCTGTACCACTCTTGGGCATATACTCAAAGGACAGTCCATCCTATCACAAAGACATTTGTTCAACTATATTCATTGTGACTTTAATCATAATAGCCCATAATGTAGAAACAACCTAGGTTTCACTGAAGTAAAGAATGGACTAAAAAAATGTGCTATATTTGTACAGTGGAGTATTACTCAGCAGTTTAGGGAAAAAAGACATCATGAAATTTGCAGGCAAATGGATGGAACTAGAAAAAAGAATCTTCCTGATGAGGTAACCCAGACCCAGAAAGATAAATATTGTATGTATACACCTATAAGTGGATATTAGCTGTTAAGTAAATAATAACCAAGCTACAACTTGGAGACCCATAGAGGTTAGGTAAAGAGGAGGGCATGGGGGGAACACATGGATCTCACTGGAAAGTGGAAATAGAACGGCTTTTTCGGGTGGACTGGGGGCCAATGGAAACCGGAGCAGGAGCAATCAGGTGTGCAGAGGAGATGGGATGGAGGAAGGGAATGTGGCGAGAGAAGGCTGGATGCTCTTCTCTGTGTATGTATGTTAGAATCATTCAGTCAAACTAATGAACATATCCAGCACTTCACCGTTCCTGTTTTCCTTAAGGGAAGAACAAAATCTCTGATTTCTGGACCCACTTAGGGTTTTAAGAGAGAGGGGAAAGAGGTAGTTGTGGAGGTGGGAACTAGCGTTAGGGTGCGATCTTTGGTAGTGAGCTCTAAGATGAAATTACATCATTGATCCACAGCTGTTCTTTAGATTCTCATCAGGTGATGGAATCTCTGCATATGATTCTCCCATGCTGAGCCATCAGGTGTGTGGTCCTAATCAGTGCTGTGTCCATCATGCCCTTCAGCCTCCCCAAACTCTAAAGTAAATAAAATTAGAGAAACTCTTTTACACTGTCCACAGAAGGTACTTCTAGTACAATTGTTAAATGAAATATAAGTTCTTATGCTCTCTTACGAAATAAATTAAGTAGCAATTCAAAGAGTAGTCGACTTCTTCTGAACAGTCATTGTCACAGGAAGAATACAGAAGAACTTTTGGGGGAGATAGAAATATTATGTGCCTTGATTGTTTTGTAATATGGGATACAAATTTATCAACAAACAAACAAAAAAATTGCTGGGGCGTGGCTATCAGTTAAGGATTCCTATATAAGCTGCCTCTGGAAACAATAAAGGGGGCATTCCTGTTTCAAGGATGACCCGTGTCTCTGTCTGTGTGTCTTTGTGTGTTTCAATCTCCAGCCCCTTGTCAGGTTCACGAACTATATGGTAGTGCATAGAGCGCAGACGGGTGTGATGTGCTACAGCTTCTATTTCCTAAAGAGATTTATTTATTTCCTCCTTAAGGGCATCTTTCATTTCACACATGCTATTTTTAGCTTCTTTTTATGGGTTCAGCTATGTTGGAATATTCAGTGCCTGTTGTGGTAAGGTTGCTGGGCTCCAGGGTAGACATTGTCCTGGTCATTATTAAGTGTGTTTTTACACTGATGTCTAGACATCTGGGATTGGTGGCCTGGGTGATGGTATCTGGTTTTGTCTTTGTTGGGTGAATGTTTTGTTTCTTGTCTTCTGTTCCTGGCCTGGACTGTATGAGAGCGTGTTGACTGTGTTCTGCCTGCTAAGAAATTTCTGTGGACCTGTTTCCCTGGACTGCTCAGCTGGTGTGTTTCCAGAGAATGTCTGCTGGTATTGGGATGCTGGGATCATGGGATAAGTTGGAGGAAGGAAAATTGGCGAACATCTTTGTGACCTGCTAAGGGTGGGTTCAGAGGAGAAAGGGAGACCACAGTAGGTTTTCTGCTACAGAGCTGGAAATGAGATTGGGAGATTGGATCTGCAGTAGCTGAAGGAAAGTGTGATTCTGCAGTCAACCTAATTATTACCCTGGCAGGAGTGGTCCTTATCTTAGCAGGGAGTGCCTGCTGGAATTGGGGGCTGGAACAAAGCAAGGGGAAGGCTAGGGACATTAGAAGAAGATCTTTGGGATCCAAAGGAGATGGGAACAGTGGGCCAGGGAAGCTTACCACAGGTGTTCTGCTGAAAAGCTGAGGATGATACTGGGGAATTGCTTCTGTGGAACAGAGGGAGAAGAGGAGATATGCAGGCAGCCTACCTGGTTTTGATGGGGAAAAAGCCATTAACCAATCACATCAAGTTGGGGTGTGGCCGGTTGGACCCCAGGTAGAAAATTGAGAAAACACAGGTGTGCTCTCTTTCCATGTGGTGTCTGCCAGACAGATAGGACTTCAGACCTCTGGACCTCCCATCTTTGTAGTGTGAGTTTCCCCCCATTTCAGTCATTAAAAATACCCGTTGCTATTGAGCTGGCTTGGTTATTTATTTGCATCCACCCAATTCATCAACAGGTTTTCTGGCAGACACTGGCTGTGGGTTATCAGGGAGTGTCTGCTAAAGTTGGGGGGCTAGATGAAATGACAAGTGGGGGGAGGAAGGTTCAGGAGGGACAGGCAAGGATGGAGAAGGAAGACTGCAGCTCGTGTTCTGTTACAGATCTAGGAACAAGATTGTTGGGACTGGCAGTGGGAAAGTTGGATATGGATGGGAGGAGAGAGTGGTGAAGGTCTTGTTACCCTGACCTGCTAGGCAGCTGTGCTCCCAGGGAATGCCGGCTGGTGTTGGAGGCTGGGATCATGGGATGAATTGGGGAAAGGAAGATTGGTGGAGAAAATCTTTGTGATCTGTTGGGGATAGGATCAGAGAGGAAAGGGAGACTGCACAGGTGTTCTGCTACAGAGCAGGATATGAGACAGGGGATTGGATCTGGAGGAGCAGAAGGAGAGGTGTGGACCTACTGTGAGCCAACCTGCTCTGCTCTGTAACTATTTTAAAAATTACATATTCTTTGGCAATTTCCCACTTGAATACAAAATATTCAGATAGTATCCATCTCCCAATCTCTTCTCCAACTCCTTTGAGGACTCCACACCCTATTCTTTTATGAACTCTGTGTCTTTTTCCTTCTATCATGTGGGTTTCAGGGCTCAAACTCAGATCATCAGACTGGGTGGCAAGCTCCTTTCCCTTCTGAGCCATCTCACTGCCTAGGTCTGTGGTTCTAAAAAAGGTGAACAGTCTTCAGTATCCCAACTGCCATCTGATAAGCAAAGGTCTCCTTATCTGTTGTTGAATCAGACACAGTTTAAAGCACAGCAGTCTGACCTTGGGATGTAGTTCAGTTGGTAGAGTGCTTACCCAGCATGCATGAAGCCCTGAATTCAGCCTCCAGAACCAGGTAAACCTGGCAATGGTGGTGATGCTGTGCATCTGCACTCCTAGCACCTGGGAGGTGAAGGCAGGATGATCAGGAGCTCAAGGTTATCCTCTGCTACAGAGTGATTTTGAGGACAGCCTGGGATGTATGAGATGCTCTCTGAAAACCAACCAACAAACCCATCCTCATAAAACCCCACAAGACAAACACTGAGCTGTTAGCTACCCACGTAGGGCCCTGGCTTTTGTGAAATGTGTGGCTGTTGAGCTGAGTCACAGTAGGTTCCTCTCTTCTGTTTTAGATGACAGGTCCTGGAGGGCAATCAGCACACAACACTTTCCAGTTTTAGAAAGCCATGAAGAGTACAAGAATGAGAAAATAAAAATATAGATTCCAGAAATAAGAATGGAGAAATGAAGAAATATAAAGTTATAAGTCTAGGAGAATGAGAACAGAGGGCAACAGCTTTTTCAGCAGATGAAGGTTTGGTCATTCATGGTGAGCTATTTTCTCAGACACTTAAGAAGCCTCCATCAGCTTGGGTCATTTCACTTTACAACTGACTGTTCTATTTACAAGGCTCCCTGAACTGTTGGGAAGTCACTTGAAAGACCTCCGGATTGGGGAGAGTCTCACTCAAGTCTTGGGGTAACACGACCCCCAAGGAACTCACGAGAGACTGTCCTTGCTGCAATCACACGAGGTTTATTGACACGTACCAGCGCTGGGGTCGCGACTCATAGCCCACACAGGGGAGGAGTTCGACCCCGAGTAGCTGGGAGAAGGAGTTTTTAAGGGAAGAAACCACAACCCAGTAATCCAAAAGGGGGTGGGGAGGGCGTCATTGGAAAATTCCGAAAATACCAGTGATCTTTGAAAATTGCGAAAATACAAGTGATAATCACAAGGAGGTAACTCCCTGTTTCTCAAGATTATTATCAAGATTATAATCTAACTTTATCTTCAGCTAGTTCCTGAAAGAGAGTCACTGACCCGGCTAACCTAGATTTTTTGGCTCTTCTCTTCCTGCTAGAGAGGTCTGGATTTATCCGGGTCTTTCATCTCCCCACTTCTTCTAGTACCTAGTTCTAATCATAGAACTAGATTTCAGTATCTTTTTGACCTTGTAAAGTCCTATATTGGTGGCATAACATCAAAATCTGAACAGCACTCATTTTTTCTCTAATGCAGATAATTAGTTTATTTAATATACATGGGCCTATAATCAGCAGCAGAAGCAAAATTAGGAATGGTCCCATAAGGGAAGATATCAGAGTAGTCATCCAAGGAGATGTATTAAACCAGCTCTCAAACCATCCCTGATGTGCTTCTCTGTCTGTCTTTTGTCTAACCTTTCTTTAAGTTTACTCAGGGAGTCCTTAATTACTCCTGAATGGTCCACATGGAAATAACATTTCTCTCTGAGAGCAGTGCATAATCCTCCATCTTTTAAGAATAACAAATCTAATCCCCTTTTATTATGTAAGACCACTTCTGAGAGGGAAGTCAATGACTCGTTGAGTGTGGAAATAGATTGTTCTAGAGCCCTCAAATCTTTATCTATGGCTATTTTTAATTTATTAAAGTACTGAGGGGCCTGTATTAGGGCAGTGGTACCTGTCCCAACACCGGTAGCTACCCCAAGGCCCAGGATTACTGCTAGTGTCAGAGAAATAGGCTCTCATCGAAAGCTAGTTGGATGCTTGTCAAACTCATCTTCAAGCATGTTAGCTGGATGATAAAAGACCCTAGGTACCAGTTGTACAAGCACACAGTAATCTTTGGTGTCATTAAAAACCGATGTTGACACGCAAGTTGTCAGGCCTGTACTACAAGCGACCATTTATCTAAACTGGGAACAAAGTACCCAGTGTCAGGAGTCTTAGGGCTCTCAAGAGTCTCATTACATAACCTCAGAATGAGTCACCCTATGATTAGTCCCCCAAACACAAGCCTCCTGAATGGTGGTGTTGTTAAAAGCCCCGGATACTGCAGATTGGGTAGTGCAGGAGCTTGCTTCACATGGGAGGTGTGGATCCAGGCAGAGATGCATACTTCTTTCAGTTGTTCCCAGATCTGGCGTCTTACCACTTCAAAGGCCTTTAGGTTGGCAAATAAAGGTCTAGAAAGAATACCATCAGGATTATACATTCCACCCGACTCAGTGGGCAGTGGCGGTCCCCCACATAGGATCTCATAAGGGGTGAGTTTAAATCGCCCTAGGGGTGTTCCGAACCTGGAATAGGACAAAGGGAAGGAGGGCTGCCCAGGCATTCCCGCAGGTCTCTAGGGCCAATTGTCAGGGTCTCTTTTAAGGTTCTATTCATCCTTTCTACCTGACTTGACTCTGGGGTCGGTAAGCAAAATGTAATTTCTAATTGATCCCCAGTTGTGTGGCCAGTCCCTGACTTTACATGGCAACAAAGGCAGGTCCATTATCAGACCTGATTACCTTGGGTATCCCGAATCTTGCGAAGGTTTTTTATGACATTGGCTGTCTCAGTCCTGGTAGGAAAAGCTTCTACCCAGCCTGAA
>PVIU01022482.1:0-29277 GCA_004026605.1 Ondatra zibethicus
ATTTTTGCAAACACAACAGTGCTAAAACACAGCATATGAACTGTGCCAGGATGCACAAGATCTATACAAACTCAGCTGAACAAAATTCCTGCACAGAAGCAGGAGTAGTGATCAGAATGTCTCCCTTGTAGCCAACAATAGTCACACACATAAACTGCTGGAGGGAGAAAACCAGTTGTCTTCAGTGGAGTGACACTGGGTTCATTAATTAATTTCCAGGACGTGCCACATTTTGAAGAGTAGCTTCCCAGCAATGTTTGGATGCCATGGTCTTTTAGTGGATGTCTTCACTTTTATTAAGTTAAATAACTTAAAGTTGGCTGGTTGGAGAGTGTCCTAATTAGGGTTTCTATGCTTTGATGAGATACCTACCATCCTCAAGACATCTTGGGGAGCAAAGGTTTTACTTGGCTTACATGTACACATCACTGCTCATTAGTGAAGGAAGTAAGGACAAGAAATCAAGCAGTGCAGTAACCCAGAGACAGGAACTGATGCTGAGGCCATGGAAGGACACTGCACATTGGATTCTTCTTCATGCTTTTCTTGATCTGCTATCTTATAGAATGTAAGACCATCAGCACAGGGAGAATACCACCCACAATAGGCTGGACCCTCCCCCATCAGTCACTTATTAAGAAAACTCCTCCTTACAACTGGATGAAATGGAGACACTCTCTCAATTGATGATGCCTCCTTTCAGCTGATTCTCTTTTCCCTTTTTAAAATAACTCAGATTTGTAGGGAGGTCTCAGATTAAGGGAAACAATAAAACTGAGGTAGAGTGCCTGAGTCCACAGTCCCTGAGAATGAATTATGTGTTGTAATCCAAACAGTTGGATAAATACTGGCTGCTGTGTGATTTACCTGAGAAATATTATACAATGTTCTTGTATAACACTAATATTTTCTAGATTCCCACCACTGTTACTACTATCAATTTATTATCAAGTACCGCAGCAGGACTTTAGCTATGGGTATGAAGAGTAATTTGAGAGAGGATGCTGCTCTGTCAGTATGTGTGGGAGGTCCTTCCATTTCTGTGTTACTTTTATTGGTTAATGAATAAAGAACTGATTTGAACCTATAGCAGGGCAGAATTTAGCTAGGAGGAGAAAATTAAGCTGAATGCTGGGAGAAAGAAGGGGAGAATCAAAGAGAAACCATGCAGCCACTGCCAGAGAAGAGTGCTGAAACTTTTTTGGTAGGCCACAACATTGTGGTGATGCACAGATTACTAGAAATGAGATAAATTAAGATACAAGTGTTTCATGGAAGCCGCTTGTTGGTTGCCAGCTGCCCGGCTAGCTTAGACTTGACATAATCATACAGAAACTACACTATTTGAAACACAGTTAGCCAATAAGAAGCTAAAGCTAATGGGCCAAGAAGTGATTTAATTAATACAGTTTCTGTGTAATTATTCCAGGTCTAAGCTAGCTGGGTGGCAGGGAACCAAGCAGCTCCCTCAGCCAACATCAGTACAGCTATTTCTCTCCTTCCTCCCATTTCTCTTGTAGTCCTCTGTTGACAGAGGCTTCAGTCCCACCCAGTCCCACAGCCATTTAGTCCTAAAGGGATACACAGAGCTCTACATTAAGTATAAACTGGTTGGCCTAGTAACTCAGGTTTTTTTATTAACTCTTATATCTTACATCTTAATGCATAATTCTTGTCTGTGTTAGCCACATGGCTTGGTACCTTTTATCAGTGAGGCATTCTCATCTTGCTTCCTTTGCATCTGGGTGATGGTTGCAGATTGACTCTTTCCTCTTCCCAGAATCCTCCTGTTCTTGTTGCCCTACCTCTACTTCATACTTTGTCACCCAGTCTATACTTCCTGCCTGGCTACTGGCCAATCAGTGTTTTATTAAAATACAAGTGACAGGTTACAGACCATTGTCCCACAGCACTCCTCAAACTTTTTTTAAAACAAGAACTCTGAATCTGATATTCTTTGTTTAACTTTTGTCCAGACCATTTTCCATAACATATTGTAACCAACACTCTAAACAAAGATAAATATCCATAATCCATTTTCTTTGGAATGTGGACATAGTTTTCCAGGGTATGTTCTGCTAACTGGGGTGCTAATAATCTTATGAAGACCTAAAGAAAATTTAGAATTATAGTCAAGTGTGGCTGGAATATTCTGTGAGGCTTGATCACCTCAGCCACTAGTCTTGAGGCTATTCTGGATGTAGAACTCAGACACCTAGGCCATCTGCTCCTATCTGAGTTTTCTCAGATGTCTTCCTTGATCAAACATTATTTTTCTGAATCCAGAATTAATTGACAGCCTCTCATTTCCTGTGGAAACAAAAGCAAACCTCTTCCCCAAAATAACTTACCTTTTGACTTAAATTCTGAAGTCAAAACATTTTTAAAATATGTATGTTGGATTAATCCAGCAACATTTATGAAGAAATGTCTTTAGCAGCTGTTGCTTTTTTTCTCAGCATTTAACAATTTAAAGAGAACATAATAACATACAGTATCTAGATTCTCTGTGTGTTTTCCTTCTTTACATGGCTTTATTTTAAATTCTATTTCTTTTATTTTTACTTTTAATTTTTGGCTTTTTCAGACTATGTTTCTCTGTGTATCTTTGGTTATCCTGGCACTCATTCTGTAGACTAGGTTGTCCTTGAACTCACAGAGATCTGTTTGCCTCTGCTTTGCAAATGTTGGGATTAAAGGTGTATAGGCGGGGAGATCTGGCAGGAAGTAGAGGTGGGTGATGAGAGCAGGAGGATTCTGGGAAGAGAAAAGAGTCAGACTGCAGCCATCACCCAGATGCAGAGGAAGCAAGATGAGAATGCCTCACTGATAAATGTACCAAGCCACATGGCTAATAAAGACAAGAATTATGGGTTAATATGTAAGATATAAGAGCTAATAAGCCTAAGCTAAAAGGCTTACCAGTTCATAATTAATGTAGATTTCTCTACGTTTTTTGGGGACTCAACAGTTACGGGCCTGGGCAGAACACAAACCTCTGTCAAAAATGACGTCAAAGTGTCATCAAAATCCACTTAAAACCTAAGAGAGTTTGAAAAGCAATTCTAGACACAAAAAGAACAGAATTAAGCACAGCTTCTTGGTAGCATTTTCTCTGGTGGGCTCTGTTTGGTAGAGGCAAATGTAACTCATTTAAGGGAGGCTTCTGACTCAGCTTTAGCTGTGAAAACCTTGCAGCTCTTTTAAGAGGCCCCACTATCAAACACTTAGTGTTCATGAGTAGCCAATATCATGCTTCTTGGTGGTGGGAGGGACTTTAAATCTCCATGAAGTTGTGCCAAGAAACATGGCTCTGGCCAGTATCTCTGCCATGAAGCTAGACTCTAAAGAAACTAAAAATTGGAATGGATCCAGCCACCAATGTCATGGCTTTAAGCCTAGCCATATCACTTAGCAAATTAAAAACTCATGTGGTCAAAAAAAAAAGAGTTATACAGTAAAGAAAGTTTTAGATTTAAAAGAAAAAAGGACACTAAATGGTTTAAAATATCTTTAAAAAAAGATAAAGTCCTTAAAATAAAAAAAAAGAGATAATCAGGTGTGGTGGCTTTCACCTTAAATCCAAAGACTTGAGAGGCAGAGGAAGCAAGATGAGAATGCCTCACTGATAAAGGTTACAAGCCACATGGCTAACATAGACAAGAATAATGATGTAAGAATTAGTTAATAAGAAGCCTGAGCTAATAGGCCAAGCAATTATAATTAATTGAGGCCACTTGTGTGTTTCTTTGGAACTGAAAGACTGTGGTACCGGGCCTGACTGAAACCTTGTTTAACACTCCTTTTTCAGCAAGCTATGAGTTTTTTTGTCGTTACTTTTTCAACTCACATGATTCTGCTGATTAATTCTTAGTTCTAGGAAACAATTCAAATATGTTTTGAGTATCATTGGAATTTACAAAGCTAGAAAATAAGGAAAATTTAGTGTCTGAAGCTGGAAGTTAGTACAAATCTTTTAAAATTCATTTCACACTAAATGTTATCCTACATCACAGATATTGAATAAGAAAAATACAAAGCAAATGCAGGTTTGTAAAACAGCTGTATGTGAAAGCTGACAAGATGCATACTTCAATCTATCATAAAAAAACAATCTTTTCCTTTCAATATGGAATAGTGCATTACGGGTTTCATTCATAAGCGTTTTCCACAACCTGTTTTTCTGATCATCTCCCTCATTCCCCTAGGGCTTTGTTTCCAACATGTATTCATCTTTAGCATTTCTGCTCTCTGGGACTCCTGTCTCCTTTCAATTTGTTTCTCAGACCCGAGGCTTTCTTACGGTCATTTCTTTCAGAAATATGGAGGAAACCTAGAAACAACCTAAATGTCCCTCAACTGAAGAATGGATAAGGAAAATGTGGTACATTTACACAGTGGAGTACTACAAAGCAGAAAAAAATAATGACATATTGAATTTTTCAGCCAAATGGATGGAGCTAGAAAACATCATTTTGAGTGAGGTAACCCATACACAGAAAGACAATTATCACATATACTTGCTTTTTTAACATAAAGCAAGGAAAAACCAGCCAACAAATCACAATCCCAGAGAACCTAGACAACAATGAGGAACCTAAGAGAGACAAACATCTATCTAATCCACATGGGAAGTAGAAAAATACAAGATCTCCTGAGTACATGGGGAGCATGGGGACCTTGGGAGAGGATTGAAGGGGAGGAAAGAGGCAGGGAGAGCAGCAGAGAAAAATGTAGAGCTCAATTAAAAAAAAACAGAAATAAGGAGGAATAATACACTGCAATTATAGACTTATGCAATAAAGAAAAATAAGGTACTTATCTTTTATTTAACTCTATCTGAAGAAAATATGTCTAAAAGATATTTTTATAAGCTTTTTATGGCCTCAATTTCTACAGGAGTAGAGATTCATGAATTAATTCATTTATTCATGAGAAGAACCCAGAGTCAGATATTAAGGGGAAAAAGCTGAAAGATCAGAGAAGCAGAGCACCAAGGAACGAGTTCTTACCTCTGTGAAATCCTCAGAACAAAGTGGGCTCCTGTGATCTCTAACCTTATATTCTCCTCCCTCTCCCGGCCCAGTCACCCCCTTCCTGTCTCCACATCCCTATGGCTGGGATTAAAGGCATGTGACTCCACGATACTGGAATTTTAAGGTATGAGCCACCACAACCATGGCTCAATATCTCTTTAGATTGGATCAATTTTGTATAGTCTAGGGAGACCTTGAACTCACAGAGATCCCTCTGCCTCTGGCTCCTGAGTGATGGGACTAAAGGTATGTGCAATCCCTGTGTGTCCTCTATGGCTAAATAGTGGTTAGCTCTGCACTCTGATCTTCAGGAAAGCTTCATTTGTTAAAGCACAAACAATGTATAACTACACAAACAAAACAAAAACAAAAAGTACCCTATTTGAGTCATGCTTAAATCAGTGATGAATTCTATGGTTTCTTTCATAATACATAGAACTATATTTACTTAAGTCATTCTGAAATATTACTAAGTATTAATTATGAGCTGATATCACATAGTCAATAAGTCTTTCTAATTTCCTGTCATTGCACTAGGCATAGCTCCCAGTAGAATATAATGAGCATAGTCCTAGGTTTCAAGATGTTTCAAATAACAAAGACAATTGTATTTAGTATAGACAGATTATCAGAACCTAGACAAGCGTCCTTAAAACCATATCTGTTAGTATTTTAATTTGTTCAGTCAACTATTTCTTTCTTTCATGTATACAGAAAGATTGAAATTCAAATTATCATTTTTTCTGTATGTGGAATAAACTGAAGAGCTGAAAGTCCTACTGAATTCTTCTCTAATCATTCCAAGGTTTTCTGTGAAGAATAAGGCTATGTACTCAACTTTTGTTGCCAGTTATTATTCTAGAAAAGTAAACTCTATTACAAGATGTGAAGATGGAGGAAGATTTGGAGGATATACAAGGTGAGAGCAGAGATGCCTAACTAGACCTGCTGACAGAGTTTAGTCTCAGTAAGAAATTCACTGGATGTTTGAGCTCATTGCTTAACTAATCACTTACAATTAAAGCAGATCCATTTATCTCTGAGGGTGAACTAAAATATTGCTGTAATCTTGCTCATCAGATTAAATGGCTAGACCAAAGATCCATTAAAATAAAATGATTTATTTTGGTTTTCAATGTCTGAGGCAACACTGAAACAGGATTTCTGGATATAATCTTCAGATAGTATGCTTGCTTTCATACCTGAAAAGAAAATGCTGATCATTTATAGTGTCAATTATCAATTTTCATAAGTTTTAAATGAAGCATCATATAATTAATTAGATTATAATTATTACTAGAAGAAATTTCAGGCTGTATAACACTAGGGTTTCTGCTAAATTATTTTATGGATCCATGAATCTCTATGCCTTTAAAAACTTTTGCTGAAAGTGATCTACTAAAAATATCTTTTTAGTCACATTTTCTTCAGGTAAAGTTAAAAAATAAGTAACATTTTCCTTTCTGTATATATGTACATATGTCTATAATTACAATGAATTAATATTACATGTAAAAAAATGAATCTAATCACTGCTTGCCTGGTTTGTTCTATAGATTTATGAGTTGTACATGAAGCGTTTTATACAGACTTAAAAGGGAACAAATAGAAAAGCAAATTTCATTGTCACACTTGGTTGTATGCCTCTAGAGTACAAACATGGGCACATTGCCTGTTTCATTTGCAGGACCCAGGATTACTTAGTGGAAACAGCATTCAAGATGCATCATACTTTTAATGTGCACTAAAATAAGTAAAATCAATAAAACTCTATGAAAGCATTCATCAGTCTTAAGCTCTTTGTGATAAAAGCTGTGGTATTAAGGTTCAGAAGGACAATATTTAACAAGAAATCTTTCTTCCTCTTAGGGATATTCCTTCTTAAAATGCAAAAATTTTTCTACTTATCTTTTTTGGACATATTACTTTTAAAACTTTTACATCAGTGTTTTGTTATCCTTGCTCAGTAATAAAATTTTCCTAAGGGGACCTTCTTTTATTCTTTTTTTCATTTCTTTATTTTGTTTTTGGAGATGACAAGTTATTACAATGTCTTTTAAAGTGAAATTTAGCTTCAAACAGTATAACAGTATAATTACAATGTTACTATGTTTGTACAATATAGAACTATTTGTTCTTAATGTGTCATAATTTTCTTATAATTCCTTGGCAGTTAATAAAAATGGTGGCTTTTTAATATAGTAACAACACCTAACACCACATAGCTCATATTAATTTTAAGAGTTATTTTTACATATATTTTTAAACATGTATAAATCAGTGACATTTTACCAATAGTTCCAAGGAAAAATGATCTCAAGATTTTTAGCCTCATATTTGTAGTAGATAACATCAAAGTTAATCTACCATTGGTCCATAAAACTTTTTATTGTCTTCAATCTGTATAGTCCTTGTCTTTACAGAGTAGTAGTAGACCTATGTCATGGCCAGCACATTGGGAGCAAAACAACCACCAGGACAGGAGGACAATCATAGACAAAGACAAAGGACCCTGGTTTACTCTAGAAATGAGCACTTTTTATTCCACTGCTGTTTATATTGAGTTTATCTAGCTATGAATGATGACTGTGCAAGCAGAGTTTGAGTAGTCTCTTTGAGCCCCTTCCCTTTGTCCATCTTCTGCACTTCTCTGTCCTTGTGTTCTTATATAGTCCTAGAGAGCATTCCTTCTAGGCCTTACCTCATTTGTGCAGTTTTTGCATTCGTGAGCTTGCCATCTGGATTAGGGTGTGCATAAGAGAAAAAATTAAAGACCATTTGAAATCCAACAGAAAAAAAAAACAGACAAAATACATAGAATTTTTATGTCATTAAAAAGAGCAATGGAGAAAGACTCTCAACAGATGAATCTAAAATGGCTGAAAGACATTTAAAAAATACTTGACATCTTTAGCTATCAGAGAAATGAAAATCGAAACAACTCTGAGATTCCATCTTACACCTGTAAAATGGCTAAGATCAAAAATATTGATGACAACTTATGCTGGAAAGGATATAGGGTAAAAGTAACATTCCTGTATTGCTGGTGGGAATGCAAATTGGTACAGACCTTTTGGATATCAGTATGGAGATTTCTCAGAAAATTAGGAAACAGCCTACTTCAAGACGCAGCAATACCACTCTTGGGTATACACCCAAAACATGCTTAATCATATCACAAGGACATGTACTCAATTATGTTCATAGCAGCATTGTTTGTCATAGCCAGAACGTGGAAACAACCTAAATGCTCCTCGACTGAAGAATGGATAAGGAAAATGTGGTACATTTACACAATGGAGTACTACACAGCAGAAAAAAATGACATCTTGAGATTTGCAGGCAAATGGATGGATCTAGAAAACATCATATTGAGTGAGGTAACCCAGACACAGAAAGACAAATATTATATGTACTCACTCCTAAGTGCCTTTTAGAAATAAAGTAAAAAAAAAAACAGCCTATAATTCACAGTCCCAGAGAACCTAGACAACAATGAGGACCCTAAGAGAGGCATACATGGATCTAATCTACATGGGAAGTAGAAAAAGACAAGATCTCCTGAGTAATTTGGGACCTTGGGGAACCATGGAAGAGGGTTGAAAAGGAAGGCAGAGGAATGGAGGGGAACAGAGAAAAATGTATAGCTCAATAAAATCAATAAAAAAATGAAAAAATATAACAAAGGTGGCTAAAGGCATAAGTCAGTATTGTCAAACATGTTATGCTCTTTTATTTCGTTTTTAATTAATTTTTTCATTTATTTTACATACAACTGAACTTTCTCTCCTGTCTCTCTCCCCATTACCTCTGCTACCGCTCCAGCTATACCCAATTCACTACTTTTTCATCTCAATTCAGAAAAGGGAAAACATTACATGGGTTTCAAAGAAAGCATGTCATATCACTCCTCCCCTTGCATCATAGCTGGAGGAGTCATTCTTGCTTATGGACTAGGTTCCACAAAACCAGTTAGTTTGCCAGGGAGATAGGTCCTGATCCCACTGCTACGGGTTTCCACAAACAGAACAGCTACACAACTGTCATCTACATGCAGAGGGCTTAGGCGAGTACCATTTAGGCTCCCTAGCTGTAGGTCCAGATTTCGTGAGCTCCCAATAGTTCAGGTAAGCTGTTTCTGTGGGTTTCCCCATCATGATCTTGACCCCCTTTGTTCATACAATTCCTCCTTCTTCTTGTCAACTTGACTTCTGGAACTTAGCCCAGTGCTTGACTATGGATCTCTGCATCTGTTTCAACTGGTTACTGGATGAAGACTTTCTGTTGACAATTACTGTAGTCACCAATTTGATTACTGAGGCCAATTGAGGCACCCTCTCTACTGTTGCAAGGCGTATTAACTAGGGTCATCCTTGTGGATTTCTGGACGTTTTCTTGGCACTAGGCTTCTCCCTAACCCCATAATGGCTCCCTCTATCAAGATAACTTTTTCATTACTCTCCCACTGCATCCTGAGCCCATCTTGACCAACCAATCCCTCATGTTCCCATTCCCCCAAGCCCCTTCCCTCCATTTACTCCCTACTGCCATCCCCAGTGAACTAAAGAGATTTCATCTATTACCCCTTCCCAGGGAAATCTGTGCTTCTGTAAGGCAAAGAACACTGTCAATTAGACAAAATGGCAGCCTACAAAATGGAAAAAATTCTTCTGTAACTTGAAGTTTCTCTCCAACCCTCCAGTTCCCAAATAATCACTCAGAGGCTTAATAGTAATTACAAGCTGTTTGGCCTATTAGCTCAGACTTATTATTTACAAGTTTTTAAAACTTAATTTTTTTTTCTGAATCTGTCTTAATTCTATATCTGCAATCATTTTCTGTTTGGGAGAGTTTTTAAAATGCTAAGCAGGCTTGGCTAGAACCAAAGCAGAGGCTTAGGCAAAGCAGTGGCTCCACGCTGTTCAGCTTTTTAACATGGAGAAGGTGCTTTCTCTGTCAACTCTAGGAACCATAGTCACTGCCCCAACTCTAGTAACACAGCGGGTTCACACTGCCATCAAGCAGTTTGTAACTCACCCACAAACCCATCCAAGGGCTCCTTAGCAGGGCCTCTCTAAAAAACCTTCTGTGCTTCCAGCAGGAACCAGGAAGCCCTCTCTTAAAGGAGCCACAGAGCTGTTCAATGGCAGCAAAGAGAGACTATATGAAAAATGTGCCTACCAAGAAACTGCACTTGACTCCCATTTTTGTGGGTCTAGAAGCCCTCTTTTTTTTTTAAAGATTTTTAGGTGTTATGTGGATCCATGACAGAAGGTGAGCACCATTTGAAACAGGAGGCTTCTCTCCTGCCCACCTATTCCCAAATAATTACTCAGAAGTTTAATATTAATTGCAAACTGTTTGACCTATTAGCTCAGTCTTATTATTAACTAGCTCTTAAAACTTAAATTAACCCATTTCTATCATTCTATATTTTTTCCATGAGGCTTGTGACTTGTTACCTTACATCTTACTTTTTCTGAAGTTACTGGCTTGTCCCAGACTCCACATTCTTTTTAACTGTATCTTTTCTTGGATTTCCTGCATGACTCTACTCTGCTATTGGCCAGTCAACTTCTTTATTGACCAATGGCAATAAGACATATTCACAGCATACAGAAGGGTGTCCTATACAATCTTCCCCAACCCCAAATCTGATAGAAGACTGATCTCCAAAATATACAAAGAACTCAATAAACTAGACATCAAAATACCAAGAAATCCAATTAAAATTTGGGTACAGATTTAAAAGGAGAATTCTCAATAGAAGAATTTCTGATGCCTGAGATACACTTAAGGAATTGCTCAACATCCTTAGCTATTAAAGAAATGCAAATCAAAGCAGCTCTGACCATCTTATACCAGTCAGAATGGATGACTAAAATCAAAAAGAGCTAAGGACTATCTATGCTGGAGAGGATAAGGAGTAAGGGAAACATTGTTGCACTGCTGGTGGGAGTGTAAAGCTATACAGCCACTTTGGAAATCAGTATGACAGTTTCTCATAAAACTGGGAATCGAACTACCTCAAGACTCAGATATACCAACCTTGGGCTTATACCTAAAGGATGGTCAATCATACATCAAGGACACTTACCCAACTAAGTTCATAATAGCTTTATTCATAATAGCCAGTACCTGGAAACAGACTAGATGCCTATCAACCAAAGAATGGATATAGAAAATATGGTACATTTGAACAATGGAGTATTACTCAGCTGTGAAAAAAACAATGACATCTTGAAATTTGCAGGCAAATGGATGTAACTAGGAAAAAAAATCATCCTGACTGAGGTAACCCAGACCCAGAAAGACAAACATGGTATGTACTCGTGCATAAGTGGATATTAGCTATAAAGCAAAAGATAACCCAGCCCCACGGAAGTTAGTTAAGAAAGAGGCCCCTAAAAGGGACATATCTTATGCTCTTATAAAGGAACTGATATTTGTTTCCAGAGACCACATTGGGCTGCTGGAAAATGCATCTGTAACTCTAACTCCAGGGTGTTTAATGTGCACTCTTGTGGACTCCAATTCCAATACATATTCATTTTAAAAAATAAAAAAACCTAACTTCTAAAATATATTAGTAGTTAGAGGTAAAGATATCAATTACAAGTGTTCAGACATGTTGATTTATTCCAATAACTTACATTAAGGTTGACAATTTAATATCCGTATTTTAAAAACAACACCCTTAAAAGCAGAAAATCATTTCACAACTGTGTTTCAATAATTAAACTTCATTTGTGCATCTCATTTCACAGTAGAAATATAGTTCATGTAAATATCCATAATCAAAAAGCATTAGGGCACAAGCAAGCAGGATTCATGTGCTATCCAGTTTTGTCAGCAGTATTTGTTGAAGATGCTGGCTTTTGTCCAATGTGTATTGTTGTTTTCTTTGTCAAAATCCAGTTGCTGTTGTAGTGCAGTGTGGGTCCTCAAATCGATTTCATTGGCCAGTATATCTGTTTTTTAGCAGTGCCATGCTATTTTTGCTATTATGTCTGTAATAGAGCTTAAAATCTGGGAAGGTAATAACATTAGACTCTAGAATCTAGAGGGTAATCCTCAGGATAATTTTAGATATTGAGGTTCTCTTTTTCCACATGAAATTTAAGGTTTTTTCAATTTATATGAATAATTCTGTTAGTCTTCTAATTATGGCTGCATAGAATCTGTAGACCAATTATAGTAAGATGGCCATATCCATAAAATATTAATTTTGAAATCCTAAAATGTGTTTATGCTAGTTTTGGGGGGCTTGTATTTTTGTTTCTTTTCATCATCTCTAAAAGGAGGGTATTAATTTTCTTTACTCTGGGTCCTTGTAGGTTGAACAAGCATCAGTAAATGGCCATACAATAATTGGATCTGGATGGCTTTAAATGAAAAAACAATGAGGAAGCAAATTCAAATGTGTATGGCATGGGACACTGATCCAAGCGGAGTTTGGGGAACAAAGAAATATAAATGATCAAAATGAAATTTATATGTATATATGTAATTTATGAATATATATAAATGATATAAAAATCCCCAAATTAAATATTGACTTAGGATTCAAGGCATTATAAGAATGGGAAAAGTTTTAATATTCTTTCAACTAGATCCCAATCACGATCTCAGTCCCTATGTTCCCTAAAATAGAGGAGTCCACACAGGGCACATTAGTAGAGTAAGAAGTTACGATTTTAATTTGACCATCAAAGAATCAAGAACACATTTTCTAGGAAAAGAAGGTGCTGAGCTGAGCTGAGCACCAATGCCAGGTTTCTTAATAGACAGGAGAGAGCCTATAGTTTCATCTTCTTACTTGATCCTTATGTTTCCCAAGTGGGAATTTTCCCCAAATGGGCATGTATGTAGTGCAAACAAAACTCTGCTGTTCTACAAATTATCCTAGGACTGTCAGTTTGTTTAACCATGTTTTCTTTATACTGTATTCACCTCTTCATTTTCTATTCATTGTCATTGCTATCACAGTGCCATCTTTTATCTGTTTCTTCCCAATATGAAGGAAATAATAAATACTTGCAAACTTATACCATTAAACTTCTCATTTTAAAATACTTTTAAAACATATCTATGGTAGAAATAACATTCTATACACCATTTGTATTCTATAATATTTTAGTATTATCATTAAAATATGTTTTGTCAACTATTTAGCAGACTGTCTGAGTTTATTTTAAATATTATGTTGGTATTATTCACAGAATATCTTTATCCATCACTTCCTACTCATTGTGTATGTTTAGTATAGTATTTTTGTCTCTACTTATATTTCCATATAATCATAGTATTCAAGCAGTATTCTTCATGAAACTAAAATTAGTTATCATTATTTGTTCACTAGCCACATACTTAATGTTTTTACATATTTAGAATCTGGTATCAGTCTTGATTTCTAGAAGCAAATAGTGGTTTTTTTTAACCTAAGCTAGTTCTACAAATATGTAGATATCACTGAATGTTAACAAGCATTGGTATCACTAGATATCTACACTTTCTAAGAGATTATATCAAAAATTGAAAACTTTTTTACACACTAGAGCTGTGGAAACAAACAACATATGGCTTCCTTACTGTTTGATTCCTTGTTTGTCTCATAGCTCTAAAGGAAAGAATAACCAAAGGGCTCTATGAAATTTGCTTACCGAATCCCTGGTGGAGTGCCATTCCAGAATCACTTAGCATTTTATTTCAACTTACATAACCTACGTTGATGTTTCCGGCTAACACCTCTCAGAATAAATAGCTTTGCAGAAGCAAGTCCTTGTTAGTATAAAATATTCCTGTGGTCTCACAGATGTACCATGGACAATTGATTTGTCAGTCTTGTTACAATGTATTTCTATCATGAATAAGCTGAACAATATCTAGCAGAACAATAAGGCTTTGGTTTCATAGAGCATATTCATCATGTTCCTTCCAGTATTTAAGAAATAAGTAGCATTTGGCATGCATAGAACTATGCCCTGGGAAAACAAACATTTAAAACATGTCTCTTGTTCCTCTATTCAGAATATCTCTTGTTCCCCTATTCAGAATATTTTCATTATTTCATGCATATTCATTTCCATTGAACTTTTACAAGAAAAGAACTCTTAATGTAACATAACAACTCTGGTTCAAAGGAAATTACAAAGCATGTTATTCTGAGCTAAAAGCAGTTAAACATGAATGACAAACACAGATTCAAGTTACCCTGAATGACATGACCTAATGCACAGTTTCCTGAACTATTAAATCAATGGTTCAAAAGCAAGAAAAAAATCCACATATTTGTCATTTGCATTTTGTGTCCATCACCAAGTAAGATATAGCAAGCTGGTTGCATTATGTCTCTCATCATAGAGTCTGGGTAGTACAGCAATGGTCATCTGCACAGCACAACAGAGTGGTTAAGAGTCAAACAGTTCACTAAGCTTAGCACCTTGTCAATCCCAAGCTCACACTGAAGGCCTAAAAGTATCCAAGAGAGTTGTTAGTATTGAGTCCAAAGCTTTGAAAAGCAAAAAAATGTGAAATATGGCCTTATTCAAGAAGAAACAAAGGTATGCTGACGGATGTTGTTCCATTGACAGTCTTTTATTGTCTATTGTCAGCCACTCATTCCAAGGGTGAGTTTTCTCAAATTATTCTCAAGAGATGGACTGAGAGGTATGTGCTATGAGTGTCTCCACATTCAGTCATGCTGACCCTATAGATGAGTCTTTACACTTAAGAAGCATCTCTACATGTTTCTGGTGTTATATTACAAAATCTACAACTTGACTTTACAGGCTAGAGGGGACTAAGGTTAGTGGTAATTTCTAAATACTTATATAATAGTCACTAAAGTATTAGGCCCAAAAATACAGTTGAGGCCAACGAAAGTAATTATTGCTGTCAACCTACATTGTTACATTCTAGTAACATCCATGATGTTATATCAGCTAGGTAGTAAGCAGAATCTTTATGCTATATGTATCTTCCACAGAAAACCTCAAGTCATAGAACAAAACAATGAAAATTCATGTACTCACCACTCACCATCAACAACTCTCACACTTGACAGTTTTTATTTTGTCTCTCATTCTTGTACCATAGTTAAGGATCTGAGTCCTCTGGGTGAATGGGTGGCTGCCCACTGAGATTTCCAGGTTCTTTTGGCATGAGACAAAGACTTGATTCAAGACATATAGTAAGGCAATAAAAAAAGACAATCTACTAAAGAGAAAGCACTCCAAGTACTCCAGAGAATGGGAGTTGGCTCCTGAGCTGGAAAAGGCCTATACTCAAAATCCCAGGGTCATGATGCTCACATTTCTCAGGTCGTTTGCAGGGCACCCATTTGCTCTCTGTCTTGTGGTATGTAGTGTGTATTTATGCATGTGTGTGTGTGTTTGTGTGTGTGTGTGTGTGAGAAAGAGAGGGAGAGAGAAATAGAGAGAGAGAGACATGTTTATATATATCAGAGATGCTTTTCTTGTATCTGGTTTGTTCCATATAGAGTTTCCATTCTTTTACTATCATTCAAATTTATTTCATACATCAATGTTAGTATTCCTACAGTCACTATTCTCCTGAAATAAATTTAGGTGAATTTTATGCATTTTAACATCTCATTCATATCTCCTATATTATGCATATGAAATAAAACACTTGATCGCATAGCTAATTATTGAATATCAGAAAAATAAAATAATTTTATAATATTGCCAAGATTACACGCAGTATACAAATTCTCTGAATAATTTATACCAAAGTTTCAGTAGATTCTTAATAGAAAAAAATTAATGAAAAAATTAGAATTTTCTGTCAATGGTAATTAAAGTTATAAATTACTTCTATCATACATATTAATTAATCTAAAATATGTACTATTTTCTGTTATTGACTGGAAGTTAAGTACAAACACACAAACACACACACAAACACACACACACACACACACACACATACATACATACCACAAACAAGCAAACAAACACACATAAGCATGGAAACTAATTTGTGTTGACAAAACTATTCTCCTAAGGATGAAGCCTGAACCTGAATGTAACTCAGACTTTTTTGTAGATAGATTATAAAAATATGTTTTCATGAAAAAATATATTATTATAATATTAGAGAAATTTCACTTATTGATTCCCTTTATATGCCTGTTCCCTTTACAGTGAAAATTTTTTATTTCACAATTTTTAAACTTTTGAGTTTATGATATAATTAAATTTCTCCCTTCTCTTTGCTCCCTTCAAACTCTTCCATATATCCATTATTTCCTCCCTTTCAAATTCATAGCCTCTTTTATATTTATTTTTATTGCATGCAAATATGCATATGTATATGTATATACATATCCAAGTACACACACACACATTCTTAAAGACCCCTCAATCTATATAATGTTGCTTGTATGTATACAAGTTGTCAGGATAACTATTTGTTATTGTATAATCAATTGTTTTACTCTTAATTAGAAAGGACATTTTATCCATTCTCATCATTTCTCAATTATGTGTAAAGGTTTAAAGATGGTGGCTATAATTTCTATGCTGCGCACTATATATTATCTAGTATATTCAAATGGAAATGCTAGTATGCAATAAGAATTACATCGTATAAAATCTAGATTCTCTGCAGTCTTATGTGTCCTGGGCTTATGTGGTGCTTATGGAAGCCAGGAGACAGGTTTAGATTATCTGTGACTAGAGGTACAACAGGGGAGTAGCCACAATGGCAGTTCTGGGAATTGAAGCTGGGTCCTCTGGAAGAACATCTCTGGCTCTTATATAAAAGAATAGATCCTTTAGTGGCAGAGCTTAGTGTTCTTGATGCCAGTTGTTTCCAAAGCTTCATATAATATTTTATCTTCCTAGTACTTAGAAATAACAGTGATTTATGAATGCAGAGTCACATTCTGGGGCAACATTTATGAATAGAATAAAGATAAGATAACCCACTACTCATGCTGTGGTTCTTTTCCATACATATGAATGCAGAACAGGAAAGTATAATTGAAAACACAACTGATTTTTTTACAACATTCATAGGAGCTGGAATTTAGATACTGCAAAGAGAGACAGTCCTTGATAAATCAGAAAGAGTGGCTTCAAACTACAAAAAGTGCAGTCAGAAATTGAAGTAAAAGAAGAATGGCTGGCTGTAGTAGTTTCAATGTCAGTAGCCCCATAGATTCATATATTAGAGTATTTGGCCCCGGTTAAGAGAACAATTTTGCTGTGATTATGAATAGAAAATATTACTTTGTTGAAGGTGTTGAGTCACTGAGGGAAGTCTTTGAGGTTTTGTTTTTTTTTTTAAAAAAAAGATACCTATTCTCAGTTAGTACTCCCTGCTTTCTACTTTAAAGATAAAAAATATAAGATGTTGAACTCTGTTCCAGACTATACCTTCTGCTGACTGCCATACTCTGTAGCATAATAAGCACAGACTCTAAACTTCTGAAACTGTAAGCCTCAAGTAAACTCTTATATCAGTTGCCTGTACATGGAGTCTTATGACAGTAGAAGAAAAAAAAAGAAAAGAAACTGATCTTTAGAGGATTAGAAACCGTCTGAGAGCTAGAATAGTGGGGGAAGTATGGAGGAGGAAGGAGGAGCCAAGATACCAGTGTAGTTTGGGAGACATAAAAACAAGTACTTGGGAATAAGGGATGAAGGAACCTGGATGTCATCATGGGCTTTGATGTTCAATCACAGTTATATGTCAATAGAAAGCCAGAGGTCCCTTTTTCCAGAGGAGATGGAAATGACTCCTTTTGGAGGACAGGAACCCATGTCACAAGTTTTCAAATAATTCTGGCATTTATCTAACTACTAGAAATCCTTCTATAGTCCTGCTCCAACTGAGTATGACTATCATTTCAGGATACCTAACAGTACCAGGGAGTGGAATATTGCTATTACAGACCTGGCTACACGGGATTTTCACTGCTCTTTGTTTGAGACAGGTAGAAGACTGTGACTTTGGATTAGTAAAGAGGTTGAATGATGTAATTAGGGCTTACTTGAGTATCTTAGTAGGAGTTTGGACATTAGTAGTGTTAAGAATAATGATGACCATGAGGGCCCCACTTAAGAGGTTTGAGAGGAAAATATTATTAGCAAGAAAAAAGTAATTCTTGTGATATTTTTGGTAATGAATGTAGGTGTCTTTTGACTTTGTCCTAAGAATCTGCCTGAGGATAAATTGCAATGTTTTGAAGTAATTTCATTGTATTGTCAGAAGATATGTCAGAAAGCTTAATATTGATTGTGCCATGTAAAAAAGAGATTGTTTTGAGTAGATAATAGCTGCCATATCAGTCATAGATTCAGCCTCTGGAACAGTAAACTCTATTAAATGATTTCTTTGGTAAGTTACCTTGGTCAAGGTGTGTCTTTTTATTAGTAGCAAAGTGATCAAGACAACTGAGGACTGTTGCTGCCATTAATAGAATTATATTATAACATATGTTAAAAAAATGCTTTGTGCTGTGGGAGCACATTCTGCTTCTTCAGCCAATAGCATTTAAGATACCAACCTACTTGGCATGGTCTCTTATACTATAAATGCAGCAGTAAAGCGTGAACCTGCTTTCTTGCTTCCAGCTCCTACTTCCTGCTACTGGACTCTGTTCCTTTAGCACAGAGGACTATTATCTAGGACAGTGATCTAAGTTTCCCTTAAATAAATAACCCTTTATTATTCATAATTCTGAACTGGTGTGGGATTATTTTGTGACTTCTGCCATCATCTGGCACCCAAATATTTGGTTTTAGAACCCTCGGCTCTAACCGCAAGCTGCTGGGCTCAGAGCGTGAGTCCTACCTCAGCCCACCTCGGCTGCCACCTGTGCATGGAGCCAGCAGTTCATTTGGATAGAGAATTCTCACGCAGCAGCTTTTTTTGCTATGGATCAGCCATGGTTCTTTATATTTTCTCATTACATGCCTCGGAAGGATGCAAGTGCCTGTGCACTCTCCCTGGAGCCTGTGCCCTGCCACTGTGAAACGTGGAAACTCAGACAGGAAAAAGGCTTTCTTGGGTGCCTTCTGTTATCTTGTTATACCTGTGCTCCTGTGGCTGCTGACCAATCAGGGCCCACCGTGGTGCACAGACTCTATGATTTCTATTAAATAACTAGTTTTAATCTGAGCATACCTTTTAGCTTTTTACTCCAAAATCAGATTCACACCAGCTACGCAACTCCAAGTGCACCAGTAGGTCCTGCTGGGTTTGTTTTGTAGGTGTACTAGCAGGTAATGGCTATGGCATCTACTCCAGCGCATAATTAATCATAGGTAAGATTTATAATTCAAAACATAAATTATGAATTTATAATGAAATAAGGCAATAGGTTGGACAAAATATCTGTCCAAGCTTTCAATAGCCTCTTTACTTACACCATGTACAAGGTTTTGCAAAATTTATATGATTTCCCTCCTAAATCACTATTTTTGATTCTGGGGGTTAGTCTTGTCCTCAATATTTTTTCTTAAAAATATGGTTTGACAATAGGGCTAAGATTGAGGTGCTTTTAGAAATGGTACAGTCTTTACAGACTGAAACCAAGCTCCTCAAAAAAGAGGTCGGATCTCTGAAAAGGGATATGAACAATTTAACTAAAAAAACTCAGTCAACTGAGGAACTTTTAGAAATGGAACAGACTGGTGGTAACTTATTTAAAGGAAAATTTCGAACTCTGGAGAAGGATACAGATGATTTGGCACATAAAATACAATCAATGACAGCGGGTGCTGAAACAGTATTTGGAAGAATTTGTACTGTTGAATCGATTAATCAGACTCTGTCAAAGGGGTATGACAGGTTGACTAATAGAATGTCTCCCCAGGAAGCTAATATGCATGATATGAGGATTATGTTCAAGGATGAAACATTATCTCTACTGGACAGACTTCATAACTTGGAATCCTTGATGAAGGCATTAGAACAGAACACTGGACAGATGATCCAGACTTTACAAATGTCAGTGGTAAATAGATTTGAAAAAAAATTGAGGAATTTATTGAATTTGATAACCAGGGACAAAAGACACAAAGACAAAATTTAGCATTGTCAGTTTGTAAAAGCCTCTGGGCTAGCTCCCCAGAGTTCTGCCCGCCTTTCCAGTAATAACATCAGAAACAGTATCTGGTCCAAAGTACCCTAAGGTTATCAAAGAATATTCATGGGAGCCTATACGTATGACTGATCTAAAGGAAATTAAACCAACAATTGTAGCTTATGGACTACATTTATCCTTTTTTTAGGGAAATGGTCAAAACATGTGCTTCCAGTAACAAAGCAACGCCACAAGTCTGGACTTAGTTAATCTCATCTGTCTAGAAAATGGACTGCAACTGCTTTGGATGTGCTAGAATTTTAGAGCCACAGGAAAAAGCAAAAGGACTTGAGACTTTCCTAGATAAAATTCTAGGCTAGGGACTTTACTCTGATCATCAGGATCAAGCTCTATATGATGAACACACTTAGTTCCTATGTAGCACAGCAGCTTTAAAGGCATGTGACAGGTTTCAGGAATGAGGAAAGAGACTTAAATAATATCTTAGGGTTAAAGAGGATCAGAGGTACCTTTTAGTGCCTTTTTAAAAGACTAACTAGGGTTGTACAAATAAGGGTACCTGACCCAGAAGCTAGATGTATAATAATTGAATCTTTGGCTTATGAGAATCCCAACCTGGAATTTAAAAGGATCCTTGGGCCTTTAAAAATCAGATCAGCGTCCATGGATGCATGGGTGTTTCATACAATGAATGTTGAGACACTTGACCATTGTAGTGAAGCTTGGGTAAGAGAAGTAATTTCCAATGGTAAGAGAAGACATCAAAATACCAAGTGTTTTAAGGGAGCCATTTTAGGGTGGGCAAGAAACTTTGAATTTTCTTAACGCTAATGAGAAAGGAACAGCAGCCGAGAGGCATTAGATAATAGAAAAAACTTCTGAATTGAATCAACCAGTGTATAAGGGTGGGGCAGGGTTCTGCTCTTATCTTTACACATTATCAAAAATTTAAGGGTTGGAGAGATGGCTCAGTGGTTAAGAGCATTGACTGCTCTTCCAGGGGACCCAGGTTCAATTCCCAGCACCCACATGTCAGCTCACAACTGTCTGAAAATCCAGTTCCAGGGGATCTGACACCTTCACACCAATGCACATAAAATAAAGTTAAATAAGCCATAAATATATAAAAAAAATTTAAGAGACCCTGGAGTTTGAATTCTGATAAAATGAAAAATAACTATCCTCTAAGGATCATATAAAAATGGAATATGAATTATGAGGCCAGGTACTGGTTACACATACATTTACACACACACACACATACACACACACACACACATACACACACACACATATTCAGCTGATTTTGAAGTTGAACAATGGCTCTGTACTTCTCAAATACAAGCTTGGAGTTAAAAGGTACATTCAGAGTTTCTGTCTCATATCAAGAGCCATCTGTTATGGGACAGAAGGAAGACTTTAGGAAATGTAGTAAGAGGCGCGCAGGATGCATCCTTCCACCTGGCTCCCGGCTGCCGAAACAATGACACAGAAACTGTATTCATTTAAACTCTGCCTGGCCCAATAGTTCTAGCCTCTTCTTGGCCAACTCCTATTCTTGATTCAGCCCATTTCTAATAATCTGTATTCACCACGAGGATGTGGCTTACCAGCATGAGTCTAACCAGTGTCCATCTTGGGTCGGAGAAGCATGGAGTCTGCCACACTGCCTTCTCTCTCCCAGCATTCTGTTCTGTCTACTATGCCCACCTAAGGGCTTCCCTATCAAAAGGCCAAGGCAGTCTCTTTATTTAACCAATGAAAGCAAAACACAAACAGAAGAACCTCCTACACGAAGGAAAAATTTTACTTTCTCCATGTTCATTTTGTCCATATCATACTCTTTATTGAATGTATGTCTATATGAATGATGTTTAAGTTTTCCATGATGAATAATAGATTTTCCTACAGATCCTTTTCCTGCAGTAATCTTTGACGTTTCCAGGAAGAAGATGGGCCCCCACACCTGTTTGAGATGACTACGTGATGCTGGTAATGCTACTATAAGACCGAGTTTTGGGGTACCAGCTGGTGAAATGGTGTAACTTCTCATGACGTTTTGGCCATAACTCCAAATAAGAACTTTGGATAAAACCCTACCTTCTTCTCAGAAATCATTTGCAATTAAACTAGACAGTAATTATGAAACTTAACCATCACTTTTCTTTTGCAGGATCCCATTGCAGAAGAACATTGCCTCCATGACAGGGGGAAGCAATACTAGAGGAAAATACCCCCATCCCCAAAAAGTTTGTCCTTAGCATTGGGAACACTGTTTAGGGGTTGTGATTATTACTTGTAATAGATGGAGGGTTGGGGTGAAGACTATGTTTGTTCTAAAGAAGAAAGTGAAAATAATAGTGGGTAATTGAGTGAATACTTGCGAGCTATTATTTGTGGATAATTTACATTCAGATAGTTTTTGTATTTTGATACAAGTTCAAATTATATTTGTTATTTTTGTTTATATTATTTGTAAACCTATGCAAAGTTATTCTGTCAGATTGTATATATGCATGCTTCTGCCTCTGTTTAGGACATTTGTATATTGATATAACTTTTGGGATATATTTTCATATTATATATTACTTCTACCTCTGATCAAGATACTTACACATTGTTTACATTTTGAGGTCATTGTCCTCATTTGTCTCACATTAGTTTATAGATTATTTAATATTTTGACATGAAGTTTTAGTCTTTAATTATACAGGTATTAAATATTATAGGTCAATAGTTGTTCATGTTTGTTGTACATACAGTCAGATCAATTAGTTTCTTTAGATACATAGAGATTGTATTCTGTCTAGATAGGTATCCTTCAACCACTTCAAGTATCTGTAGAACATGGCATTTAAATAACTTAGGGTTCAGTTTACATGAGACATGATTGCTCCTGACCTCACCAATCTATTCCTAAGAGAATATTGAGCACCAAAGACACTCCACTCAGAGATGGTTTTCTTCTTTGCACCATTGGCCTTTTGGCAAGGAATAGCCTAGACCTTGACCACTGACATCCAGAAATTGATAACCAGGACACAAGGGAAAAAAGATTGTCAAATTTTGCTAACACAGGATAAGATGGTTTTGAAAATTTTCCTCCCTCTGAAAATGGTTTGTCAGTTACTCTAAGCCTTAACCAAAGTTGGTTGCTTCAACATTGCATATGAGACTTTGAGTGATTGCTCAGGTAGCTAATTGTATCCATCCTATATTGCTCGCTTTGGGAGCTGCTTGATTATACTTCCTGCCTGCTCAAGTAATATTATCTCCCTTCTCAGACCTTTGATGGGGTTGAAGATTAGATAGTTGTAGTTACTGTCCTCTTATGATCTAGCAAAACCATTTCCTATACAAGACTTAGACTCTTTAGAATAAGATGCTTATTAAAACATTTAGCATACCTTCCTTGCTTAATATTGTTTATGCTGGTTGAAATTCTAATTATACTTGATATCTGTTCCTAGTATAAACAGTTTGTATTGGGTTTGGAACTATCTTATTTAAACAAAAGGGGGAGTTGCTGTGGGAGCTCCTTCAGCTAATAGCATTTAAGATACCAACCCACTTGGGCCTGGTCTCTTATACTGTAATTTCAGCTGTAAAGCATGCACTTGCTCTCTTGCTTCTGGCTCTCATTTCTGGCTGCTAGATTCTGTTCCTGTTTGTGCAGAGAACCGTTACCTAGGACAGTGGTCTGTAAGTTTCCCTTAAATAAATAGCCCTTATTTATTTATAATTCTGAACTGGTGTGGGATTATTCTGTGACTTCTGCCATCAGCTGCGTACAGTAAAATAAGTTCAGTTAAAATGTAAAACTGTTGTTGCACATTTTTCTTGACAGTGCCCAATATCGTCTTTATATAACTGCATAAAACAAAGGAGTAAATACAGTGAAAACAAGTCACGAAGAAACAGGAATCATATCAATAGTAGGTATATTGATTTACACATGAAAATGTTAGGCAAATATTTAAAAATAATGATGATCAGAAGAGCAAAATAAATAAACATTTTTAAGTCCTAAAAACTATAAAAATAGTAGTACTAAGATGGGAAATTGAAGCATCTACAAAATACTTAAAGCATAGATTAGTTAAAATAAACTAGTATATGTATGTTTCTTCTGTGGCCACAGTTGGTATAGAACACAACAGTGAAATATTTTTAAAATACCCATTTTTTGTAGGAAAGCTCTTTAAAGATTTATGACGCCTTTTGAAAGTGGTAAAGATAAAGGGATCTTGAAACTACACTCAGTCCTGTGGAGACATAATACTTCATGCTATTCAAATAAGGATGAGAAACACAAAACAGTAGAATCAGCACAGACTATAAACTGCAAGCCATACAGAAAGAAAACAGCATGTTCCAAGGTCCATCATGATAAAACTGAAAAGATTAAATCAAACAAAAGCAAGAATAAAATCACCACAGTGAAGATTCTTTAAATCAGCCAAGACTAGAGTATCAGTTCTACCAAGGTAAATCTGATTGAGCAGTGGAAAGATGGAAGTGAATAAAGTTGATAACAAAGGAAGTCAAACCAGAATTGTGCTTTTTTAAAACTCTCATAAACAGTAAAGCGACTTACTCAGAAAAATAATCACAGTCATCTCTTCAAAAAAACATTAGGTGTACCAATATATAGAAGTGGTGTAGGAGGTCCTTCTGTATTTGTGTTGCTTTCATTGGTTGAATAAAGAAACTACCTTGGCCTTTTGATAGGGCAGAAATTAGGTAGGCAGAGTAGACAGAACAGAATTCTGGGAGAAGGAAGGCAGTGTGGGAGATGCCATGAAACTCCTGTCTGAGACTCATGCTGTTTAGGATCTTTCCTGGTAAGCCACGACCTTGAGGTGAACACAGATTAGTAGAACAAGATGTGAGAGTTGGCCAAAATAAGGCTAGATATAATGGTCCAGGCAGCAATTTAATTAATACAATTTCTGTGTGGTTATTTTGGGTGTAAGCTAGCTGGGTGGTGGGACGCAGCCCGTTCCTCGTACTACAGATTGGTGCCCAATGTAGGGCTAAATCCACTTAAAAATCTGAGAGAACTTAAAAACAACAGAAAAAGAGTTTAACACAGATTTTTGCTGTTTGCTGGTGGAATGCCACAGAAAGAAATTTGCTCACTCAACAACCACAACAGCAAAAAAGCCATGGTGGTTTTAAAATACTAGCTTTCTGGGCTATGCTGCCAATGCCATCTCTGGCTCCTGCTGGAGACAGAGCATTTGGCTGTGGTTTGTGACTAAAGTGCTACAGCTTGCTTGATGGCAATGTGGACTGCTATGTGCCTGAAACTGTACATGGCTCAGGGACACCAAATGACTCTAAGACAGCAGCGACTCCACCATGCTGAACTGTGCTGATCTCAGACAAAAAGTATCATAAATATCATAATAACAGCACCGTTAAGGTGTAAACTAAACAGAAAACAGGCAGTACCATATTACCCGTACAAGGTACAACTTAAGTTTTTAAAAATGTTTAACATTTTAAAAAAATGCTCCTAGATAGTAAAGAATTATAGATTCACAATAGGACAGATTCAGACATAAAAGAACTCTAAATGGGTCACACTGTTAAATAAAGGTATGTAGTAGGCTTAAAAAATAAAAAGTATAAAAAGATACTTTAAAAAAAGAATAAAGTCTTTAAAAAGACAAAATAAAATAATAGAATAAAAATAAGCCACATAAAAATAAAAACTTCACAGAGAGTCTGGATTGTATATATTAGTGTGTTTTCTTTAATTTTTGACTATAAAGGAGATAAATACAGAGAGATGTTTCATTGTATATGCTGCTAAGCTAATCCACCATGTATATTATAAAGGTATTATGACTTCAAAATCTGGGTCTAAGGATATGATGCTTTTTTAAAAAAGGTTCTTCTTTTGTTTTCACAAAAATGAGACCCTATGGATTCTTTCTAAACCAATATGGTAGACCACACCCTGCTAAAAGGTCACCATGAACACCTTGAAAAAATTACTTCACTCAACTGGTGACTAAGATAAACCTAACACATAGGATACACCATAAAAGACCTGATTAACAGCGCTCCCATTCAACACAAAACAGTTTAGAGAGAAATAACTCCGCCCATATTCCCAAATATTTTTTATTAATGTTCTTTTACATTTAAAGGGGGATATGATATAGATATGAATAATTTGCATTGGTATGGATTTTGCTTTATTGATATAAATTTATAGTCAATTTTGTTATATGTATATGTATTTCTGATCTTCATTAAGGTGTTGTGATTGCATAGTTCATTTAAACATGTAATGTATAATAAGGAAATATAGGTTGTTAATATATAATCATCAATAATAATCAACTTGTAGTCATGTTAGTTAGATTTTCTAGATATATAGAGATATATTTTACTTAGACATTCTTCATATCTTCCAAAGATGTCAGAATATTACATTTAATGTTTTAATAACTTAGGGCTTTTCATGACAATGAGACATGTCTGCTCCTCTCAGCACCAGCAACTTCAAATGGAACTTCAATGGGCATCGAAGAGGCTCCTTTGGAGTTTATCGCCATTTAGGCAAGAAACTGCTCTTGCCTGGACTGTTACATAAACTAAACATGAAAAACCCACAGAGAGAGGTCTGCTAAACTTGCCTAAAGGTGAGATGATCCTTTGGGGTTCCTACTTCATAAAAGAGTCTGTGAGACATTCTACAGGACACAAAATAAAAGTGACTAAATTGTCTTTAAAATTTCCTGCTTCATGGTAATGTCTGCTGGATACTATGAGGCTGCAGGCTTGAGATGGATGGCCCAATGATACAGAAAAACTTTGGATAACTGTCCAGGCAGCAAGATGTCTCTGTCATATCTAGAGTTTTGGAAGCTGCTTACTTCTCATTTACTTAGGTAATAGTATATCCTTCTGTAGTCTTTGATGAAGTTAAAGAATTTATAGATATAGTTTTCCTTAGTTATGATAAAAGATAAAGTAGATATAAACTTTGTAACTGTAATTCTTGCTTGATAACTGTTTTGTTATATGTAATTTTACTATGTTAAAATAAAAGCCTTTCTTTTTTGTTTAAACAGAAAAGGGGAAATGGTGTAGGAGGTCCTTCTGTATTTGTGTTGTTTTCATTGGTTGAATAAAGAAACTGCCTTGGCCTTTTGATAGGGCAGAAATTAGGTAGGCAGACTAGAAAGAACAGAATTCTGGGGGAAAAAAAGGCAGTGTGGGAGATGCCATGAAGCTCATATCTGAGTTAGGACCTTTCCCGGTAAGCCATGACATCGTGGTGAACACAGATTAATAGAAATGGGTTAGATCAAATTGTGAGGGTTAGCCAACTCTTTCCCTGTAAGCCACGACCTCAAGGTGAACACAGATTAATAGAAATGGGTTAGATTAAGATGTGAGAGTTAGCTAGATATAATGGTCCAGGAAGTAATTTAATTAATACAATTTCTGTGTGGTTATTTTGGGTGTAAGCTAGCTGGGCAGTGCGATGTAGCCCATTCCTTGTACTACATAGAAGAAACAGTGAGTCATTCAAAACATTCAAGATACAGGGTTCTTTTTAAAAATAAGCTATTTTCAATGTCATTCTGATCAAAAGGAATTTTGTGTTTATTTAAAATCAAAGTAATTAAAATATGTATGTTTATATATATGATATGAAAATTAAAGTAATTAAAAGTATATATGGAATATATAATGCTAGGAATTGTCAAGACCTCCAAAGTGAGGAGAATAAAAGATAAATTTACAAACCTAAACCAACCATAAATGCAGAAAGCTGAAGAAGACATTACTATGTCAACCAAATCTTATATGATTAGAAGGTGTGTCTCATTCTAAGTTGAAAGGGACTCATAGTAAGTCAAACATTACATTTGGTTTTCCTGATCCTTTCTTGTAGTGTCTATACATTGGTATGTCTCTGAAGCTGTTAACAAAATGTTAGTAGATAAAAGAGAAGTGGTGAAGTGGTTATTGCTTAATTATCTTCCAAGGGCCAGATAGCAGAGTGTGGGTAGGTTTGGCACTTAGGTACATACTTAGATGCTATCCATTGACATCCTTACAGTATGTCAAAAAGTTGAGAATATATGTAAGTGACCCAAAAGGATATAAAAATTACTTGCATCCAGAAATCAAAGAAAAAAAATGAAGTAAGAGTACATAATACAGAATTATAAACAATTCTGCCATTGCCATATAATATATCTCAATAGAGCAATTAAATATAACAAATATTCTGCACATAATTTATAAATGGAGGTCACAGGAAATTAATAGTGAAAAGAACAGAAATAATAAGAGATGTATAATTACTTATTTAATTTTAATTAAAATGCAAGTACATAGTATATCATTTCTCCCCTTCCCTTTAATCCTTCCATTTCCTCCCATGTGACTCTCTTCCTGTTCCTTTTAAATCCATGGCCCCTTTTTCTTTAATTGTTAGTGTTTTAAATAAACACACACACACACACACACACACACAATTGTACAAATATTTAAATGCAAGCTGCTGATTTAGTTTAGTTTATCTCACATGCATATGATTTCTGGATTTAATAGTAGGCAATAGATAAACTATTACGGGGTTTATTCCTGAGAAAGACTAATTTTTCTTTAAAACGTCCTGTCTTTTGTAGCTCTTTCTTCAGTGGTGGGAAGCAGTGATATTTCTCTTTTCCATTAGCATTTCTTTTGGTGGAGTGTTTATTTAGGTCTTGTTTAAGAAGGTATGATAATGTCTTACATATACACATACACCCTCATGCACAAAGACACACACACACACGCACACACTTATTCTCTGCATCTTACAGTTTTTCTGGACACTTTTTTGAGTCTTAGGTGTAGATGTTATTGTGGATGCATCCATGGGGCTAGATACACAAAGTCTGCACAGCACAAAATTTGGAAAGGGCAGTGAGGTTATTGAATAGTTTCCTATGGCTAGTAAAATAAATTATCACAAACAAGTAGTTTATAATAATATGGATTGCTTTCCTTGATAGTTCTGAAATATAGAGCTTAAGAAACAGGATTGACTAGTGGTAGCCAGAAATCCTTGATTTTCCTTGTTTTTCAGACACATTACTTTATTATCTGTACCATCTTCACATCACATTCTGTCTCTTTTTTTTT
>PVIU01022483.1:0-29270 GCA_004026605.1 Ondatra zibethicus
TATTCCCCATTTTTCTTTTCTTTTGTTTTCTTTTTATTAAACAAGAGAAAGTAGACAGATACATGTTGGTAAATGCTGTATGTATTCACATAGAGGCACAGTGAAATCTTATACAGAGAAAGGAATAAAGCTTTAATTATATGTCCTACTACACAGGGGCTAGCACCCTCCAGTTTCCAGGATAAAGGGAGCTGGAGGGTTTTTCTTTTTTCCCACAGAGCATATTGGTGCTGTTGAATCCACAGTTTTTGAGACAAGAAAGGATAAAAATGAATTTAGAACGGAAAAGTGGAGATTCTTTTCCCATTGTATTTTGCTCAGAGTATCCTGCCTACACCGTCTACTAATAACCATGGTGTTGAGAAGAGACCTAGAACAAAAAGCTACATTTCATTTTAAAGCAAGCTATAAAAATTTACAGAAAATTAGAGAAACCTACAAAGATATTGGGTATTGAATGGTAATAGGGGATTAATGCACTTTTCTAGGTAAGATCATCCAGGGGTACAGCCTTCATTTTCTGTAGATGTATACTGAAACTGAGGGAAAATGTGGTGTGTTCAATCTGACTATTCAGCACACTATTTTTTAAAAAATTGTTTAAAATTTATCAATGAGTAATGAAAAACTGGAATAAATTAAACTTAAACACTAAATGAAAGGATTGGCAAGGGGCATTATAGTTAATGACATTTTCAGTTTAGCCTGTGATCTCCTATTTGAAATGTCTATCTAAATTTCGTAGTATAGTTATATTCTTTGTGTATAGCACACTCACACATGTGTATTGGTGGAGAAGTAGACTAATTGGTATCAAGCTAAGATTGCAGTGACCAACACTGAAGCCTATCATACTCTTTAATTGAAATGGTGGGATAGAGACAGGATTTATGTACAAACTAGAAAAAAAAAATAGAAAACATTTTCTAGGGACTGGCAACATTGGTGCAAAAATGAGCAAACAAGCAAATGCTTTCAAAACAATTAGCTAAACAAACAATCCGTGAATATGTTTATATGAAATATTAGTTCCAAGGGAAGTTTTTCTGCCTCCTGGTGAGATCCTATAATAATAGGAAGCCAAGTATCACCTCCTCTCAGATGAGATTATGTCCAAGCAGCTCTTGCTTAATTTAATCAAAAAGGCTCTTAAGATTTGATAGAATGTATT
Source organism: Ondatra zibethicus (assembly GCA_004026605.1). Taxonomy (NCBI): domain Eukaryota; kingdom Metazoa; phylum Chordata; class Mammalia; order Rodentia; family Cricetidae; genus Ondatra; species Ondatra zibethicus. The sequence goes on from PVIU01022483.1 coordinate 1,172, forward strand.
CCTCTGATTGATAAGAAAGAAAATCTCATTAAAGAAATGTATTGTGTGGCATCTACTATAAAAGTCTGCTTTTCCCTTGCTTTAGCTGTACACAGCTGGCAGCGCTCTGTCTCCTCTAACGTTATGACAGCTTGAACCACAGGCAGGACTTTCCTTCTCTGTACTTCAGTTTGTCTTCGAAACATGCATCCTTTACACTTACTCTCCCAGTGATAAGAAAATACATTTTATCTGTATCAATCTATGACCATTTAAGCACAAATGTATTTTTTGGGGGGGCTATCAAAATTACAAGGCAATTTGTTTGATTCTCATGTATTTACAAAGAACAGGAATTTTATGTAACGAGTTTACATCCGTCTCAGAACAAAATTAACATTTATAAAGAACAGTAATGAGCAACTGGGAATGAGGACCAGCCTGGCATCTCAGTACTGCTGGTAAACTGGCAAATGGAGGAAAGCTTGGGGGAGCAGAGCCGGGTTCAAAAAGACACAGTACAGATTGAGAACTGTCACCATAATGCACCTGCTATATTCCAGACCAGAGTTTCAAATTAGTAGACAGTATCAAAAGGCCACAAAACAAATGCGAAACATAACTGGATGGATAGAAGCATCCTAGGAATGATTCTTTTGAACATTGGTGAGAGCCAAAATGTGTCTATTATGTTTAAGTACTTAACTACTAATTCCTTACTCTCTAAAATCTAAGCTATTGGAGTTTTGACATCTTCAGCTATAAGTTACAGTTGGCCACACTTAGTCTTTTGATGGCATGTGTAAAACATACCATCCCATTGTGGCATCAGTTACTTGTCTCAGGGGAGCCCAGTGAAGGAGAAATGCATGAGAAACCAAAAGGGCACATGCAGTTTACTCTGTACTGACTCTCCACGTTTCTGAAGAGTAAGAGGAAATGATTCCCCTTCTGCCTCCTGTGACCTTTATTTATCCTCAAGGGAGCTCTGGAAATCTACTTAACTAGAATTCAGATGGACAATATTGATGGTTAAGAAGAGAAGGAAGCATGTAATATGATTACATGTGCCCCAATACTTCCTAGAAATAGCCCTGCACTCCAGATTCCCCTAAGGAAATGTGTTGCTCTTGTACAACCCGTACAGCATCTTATAATTATGCCACCATTTGTTCCTTTCCTGCTTCAAATCTAACTGAGTTACTTATCTAACAGTCTCATTAAAATCCACTTTTTTAAAAAAAATTAATCAGTTATTCATGAGTTTTGTCCATCTCTGAAGTATATTCATCAGGAAAAGAGCCCCCACTTGGCAATTTAATTGATAAGCATACATATGGTGGTATCTGATAATACAAACAGTGATTCCTAGGTAAGTGCACCTTACATTTAGTAAGATTAAAATTATCTTTATTTTACAGTTCTCTTTTCATAAACTCACTAAAATAAAAACTAGATATCGCTTGTATACTAATTGGCATTAGCAATATCCACACAATTAAGATTGCCAGAAGAAATATGAGGCTCTATTAAGTCCGAATTTTTGAAAAATAATTATATTTCTTTAAGTGTGCCCCAATTTTTTGTGTACACAAATATGTAAAATTTTTATTTCTAAAATTTAACTTTGTGTCCCATATTGCTATTTCTTATTTATGATTTATTTAAATTTATTTTATGTCCACTAGTATGAATGAGTCTTTATTCATTGCACAGCTTACTACAGGAAAAGGTTGGCAATCTCAAATTGTTATAAACTTCCCCATCTGCATCATAAATAGATAATGCACAGGCTGGAGAGATGGCTCAATGGTTAAGAGTGCTTACTGCTGTTGCAGAGGACCAAGGTTCAGTCACCAGCCTCCACCCGGTAGCATACAACTGCCTATAACTCCACTTCCAGGGCAGCCAATGCCCTCCCTTTGCCATCTGCAGCCCCCTACATGTTTGTGGTGCACATAATCTCATGTAGGCATAGAAATAATACACAAAAGAAACATTTAGAGAAATGAGTGATAGGACCTGGAGAGATGGCTCGGTAGTTAAGAGCATTGACTGTTCCTTCAGGGGATGCAGGTTCAATTCCCAGCACCCACAATGGTGACTTACAACTATTCCAGTTCCAGGGAATCGGATGCCTTCTTCTGGCCTGCATGGCTACCAGGCTTGCAGGTGGTGCATAGACATAAATGCAGTGAAAATCCATAAATGTAAAATATTTTAAAATGTACATGTATACACATATATCTGTGAATCACTGGAAGTTTTCTGAAAAACAGTGCTTTTGCTGATAAGAACTACTTTTAAGTGACACAGTGACATGATGAAATAAAGTTATTGTTTTGCTGCTTTTTGTATATTTATTAACAGCAATAACAAACATTTTTAACTGTTTACTATACACTAGATATAGTATTGGGAATATTTTATCTCCTTTAATTGTGCTATGAGACCAGTTCTATTATTCTCACTTTCAGAAAATAATAAAGAAAGAATAACAGGCTAATTAGATTAGCAATGACTGCAATTATTGAACCTAAGGGTTTTTTTTGCTTTTAGTATTTATTCATTCAGGTACAACAACATTTTATACACATTATTTCATTAAATTCATTTAAAACTCCAATGAGTAGATAATGCTTCTAATCTGTACACTTAGAAAAAGTTAAGTAGACTTAAGGTCACACACTTGTAAATGGCAGACCAGAGGTGCCACTCTGATCTACTAGATTCCAGCGTCATAAAACATACACACACCACTATGTGTATATATGTATATATATAAAATTTATTTGTCTTGGGGTTTTTGTTTTTTGTTTTTTAAGACAGGGTTTCTCTGCATAGCAGCCCTGGATGTCCTGGATCTCTCTTTGCAGACCAGGCTAGCCCTCAACTCAGAGAGATCCACCTGCCTCTGCCTCCCAAGCGCTGAGATTAAAGATTTGTGCCACCACCCAGCAACCTGACACTATATTAAAACACTGGTCTGAGTGAACACGTAGCAGATCCAAAGTTACAACAACCACAATAAAATACCTATCTCCTGCAGTCACCAAGGTGGGGGTCCCAATGTGGCCCGGGTACTCAGATTCCAACTGTGCCAGTCTAGGTGAGGATGAACAGACCGAAAAGCCTTTCTGGGTGAATCTAATGTGTAGTCGGGGTTGCAAACTATTGTCACAGCGTCACGTCCTGGTTAGTATTCATTGGTAACTTCATACAACCAAGAGTGACCTGGGAAGAGGAAGTCTCAACTGAAGGGTTGCCTGGATCTGATTGGCTTCGCCATGTTGCTGAGAATTGTCTTGGTTGTGGATGGTGTGGGAGGTTCTGGACCACTGTGAGATGTGCCACTTCTGGGCATGTGATCTTGTGTTGGGCCAAAATTATGTCAGGGCCTATACCTTGAGGGCTGAAGGACAGAGAAAAGCCTGGCTCAAGTTTGAAATATAGTCTTAAAGCTACCGAGGAGGGATGAGACAGCAAAATCTAGGTAGACGCCCCCCCAGCCAGTCTCTCATTGGCTGGAGGTACCCCCACATCACACGATGTCGCTTAACCTATGTAAACTGATGCTCACAGTAATAAACTGAGTTCCTGCTTTGACTTGACTCCATTCCGCAGCTGACTGTCCTGTGTCATGGGGCTATAGAATGGGCACACAGATAGTGCACTCACCTTTCCCTGGGGAATAAGGCCTGGCAATCTTGGGTTGTATAAAAAAGCTGACCTAGAAAGGTGGATATTGGAGAAGGGAATAAGATATCTACATTATTGGAGTCATTTTAGGACTGGCAAGATACTTGGCTCTAGAGGAGATCCCAGGTGTTCACAGGGATGTCCCCAGCTAGGTCCTTGGGCAGCAGAGGAGAGGGTGCCGGAACTAGCATTGTCCTGTAGTCACACTGATGAATATCTTGATCACCACCATAGAAATTTCATCCGATGGATGGAGATAGAGACAGAGACGCACATTCACACCAGAGCAATGGATTGAGCTCCCAAGGTCCAGTCGAAGAGCAGAAGGTGGGAGAAGATGAGCAAGGAAGTTAGGACCATGACGGGCTGGACCACCCACTGAGACAGTGTGCCTGATCTAATGGGAGCTCACCAAATCCAGCTGGACTGGGACTGAAGGAGCATATGATCAAACCAGACTCTCTGAATGTGCCTGCCAATGGGGGCAGACTGAGAAGCCATCAACAATGACACTAGGACCTATCTCTTCTGCATGTATTATCTTTTTGGGAACCTAGTCTATTTGGATGCACACCTTCCTAGGCCGGGATGGAGGGGGGAGAGCCTTGGACTTCCCACAGGGCAGGGCACCATGCCCTCTTTTAAGGAAGCAGCGGGAGGGAGGAGGGGGGAGAGGGAGGGGACTAGGAGAAGGGGAGGAAATGTAAATTTTTTTTGAATGTAAAAAAACAAAAGAATATGGAAAAAAAAAGCTGACCTAGCATCAGCAAGAGGGAGTGAGCCAGTAAGCACTCTTCTGACATGGTTTCTGCTCCAGTTTCTGTATGGATTATGGCCTGCAAGTGTAAGCTGAAATAAACAGTTTCGTTACCAGCTTTCTTTCAATCATGGTGTTTATCACAGCAAAGAAGAGTAAACTAGAATGGAGAGAGATGCTAAACTTGCAGGAAGTAGCATGCTATGATGCAGAAAAAAAATCTAAAGATTACTCAGAAGGTCAATTATGCACCTGTGTCACTGGCCCACAGGATGCTTGCTTCATCTTAGAGACAGGTGTGCATCTTGCTGCAGAGGGTTTGCAAAAAGCTGTTTGTTTGTAACCCTGTGTTTGATTTTGTTCAGTCTGACAAATAATAGTGAGTAGGAATCTCAAAACTAGCAGTGACATCAGTGTGTTTGATAAGAGAGCAGCATGAAAGCTCTTCAAATTGTAGATGCTCAGGACTGTACCACTGTGTCCATGTGAAGAGGACGATTGTGAACAAGGGGAAGCAGAGAAAGCTAATAAGTGGATTTCCCATAGTCTAATAATACCCCATAAGAATATTGTTAGAAGGGTCAATATACATAATATTTACAATGGCTACATGGTTACAAATTTGAAGGCAAATGTGCATTTTAGACATAAGATATTTTTAAAATAACAAAGACTTACATATGTTTTATAAATATTGAAAAATTTATTAACATCTATATGCATGCTGCTTATCACTGGATACACAGGCATACATAATCAAGTCAGAGCTTCAGAGAACAGTCAGAGAACCTGGATCCTGCTAACTTTTATGCTCTTGGGAAAGTGAAATCTTTCAGCACTTCTTTACGAATTAATCTTCCCATCCTACACTGCTAAAGGGAAACATTCTGCCTCCTTTGTCTTCTCCTCCCTCCTCTTCCCCTTAAGGGGGTTTGGTCCTGTTTTAATGAGACAGCTTACATAAGGAATAGGAATGGCGACACCCTCTTAAGTTATCAGGGAAAAACCAAAAAGTTGGAGACCTGTTCTCACCTCACAGTCTTACTGTAAATAAGATCAAGCAGCACGTGGTGAACACAGTGCTGGGGCTGAAGGAAGGTGGAGAGATCAAGGTCACCCTGGGGTACAGAGAAAGACTTTATCCCAAAACCAAACAAACACACAAACAAATCTTAGGGTATATTTCAGACTTCAAACTCGCAAATTTGGTGTTCTCTAGATCACCTTGCCTTCTAGAAGAGATAAGGTTCCTGCCTGTTTCTGCAGCACACAGTGTTGCCTGGAATTGTTTTGGATGTCATAATAGATTTTGCAGTAGAAACTGAACCTCAGGTGAAGAGCGTATGCCTTTTCCTTTTGTTCTTCTGTGAGCCTCATGCTGAGTTTATATTTCTGGCTTGAAATTTTGTTTTCCTTAAAAGCACGTTGACTTTGTTTCATTGTCTTCATGTTGTGGACTCTTCTGCACACACGTGTCCTGTTTCTCTTTGTGGGGATATTTAAGATATCTTCTCCTCACTTTTGTCTTGAAGTTTTACAAATACTTTCTTTAATATTTTCTTTTTCCATTGTGTCCTGCCTATGATAGGGAATTTTACTCTGAATGATGCTCACCTTCAGGTTGGGGGAATGTTCCTATGATTCCCTCTGTTTTCTTTTAATCCCCTTTTCTGAAACTCTTATTGATGGAGTTTTAAAATCTCTCTCTGGACCTTATTTTGCCTTCCTTTTCTTATGTTTTTTCTTTGATTTATAATGAGTGGTTCCATATATATTATGTATATATGACTAGTGCTCGTCTCATATACCAAACATTGTCTTATAACTATGAGAATACTAATACATACATCATATACATATACACACACATATATACATACGTGCACACATATATCCCTTTCATCTTGAGCTTTTCCACCCCTGCCAGCCTCTTTCGTCTACGTCTCTGTTTGGCTCTTTTGTGTCTGTGTTTCCTGAAATGCTCTGTGATCCCTCATGAGCTGTTCCTATTTTTAAACCGAGTCCTGGAAGGTTGACTGAGAAGCTCTTAGGGGCAGTGGCTGAAGTCTTGTGAGGATCATGCGGGGACAGCATGACACAAGACTGTCTTGAAGTTTGTTTTTCTTTGGGGCGGGGGATGGTCAATTTTCTCACAAAGAGACACGTGTCTGCCTGTAGTTGGGGCTGAATCTGGTGACACACTGTCCATAACAAAGACTGTCAGTTGTCTCTCCTTTTCTGTGTTGGGGAAAGGGCGCTGTCTGTTTCCTGCTAAGATTGTGGCTGATAAAGTTTTCACTGCCCCAGAAATCTCTGCTGCAGACCCCTCTAGTTCAGTTATTCGGGGACTTTGCCACAAGTCACGTGAGGAAACAAGTGCTGTTGTTGTTTTTAAAGTAACAGAACAGTGAAATAATATCTCCATTCATAAAATTTAAGATACTATGTATACACTGTTTCCCTATGCCTTCTCTACCTATGGTTACATAAAATTTATGAAAGGTAATTATTTGAATTGTGGTCCTACACCAACCCCCAAAAAGTCAAACCAAATTAGAATGGAGTCACCCATGAGGATGGGGACACACTATGAATCATGGGTACCTTCAGGTTGTTTTTTGTTTGTTTGTTTAGCACAGGAAGGCGAATATGCTAGTCCCAGTCAGAAAGGAGTCACCATGTTATATGAACAACAAAAAAGAAATCAAATGGAAGAGTTGGGAAGATGGCTCAGTGGGTAAAGTGATTGCACATGAGCTTGAAAACTTGAGTTTGGACCCCTCTAACCAGGCTGTTCCTTGGATCTCTCCGGCTACATGATATAGTGGCATCAATGAGGTTCAGATTAGGTAAGAGACTATCTCAAAAAATAAGGTGGAGAGCAATAGAAGAAGACATCCAATGCCAACCTTTGACCTCCATATGTAACGGCACATGAATTCATCTATAGGCATTAAAACACATATACACACATGCTATGGGATAATTCTCTTGTACACCGTAAAGATTTGTCACTAATATTGTTTAATAAAATGGTGATTGGCCAGTAGCAAGGCAGGAAGTATAGGTGGGGCAACCAGACTAGAAGAATCCTAGAAAGAGGAAATGCAGAAAGTCGGTCATAAACCAGACACCGAGGAAGCAAGATGAAAATGCCTTACTGCAAGAAAAGGTCCATGCCACATAGCTAAACAAGAATTATGGCTTAATTTAAGTTGTAAGAGCTAGTTAGTAATAAGCCTAAGCAATAGGCTGGGCAGTTTATAATTCATATAAGCCTCTGTGTATTTATTAGGGAGTGAATGGCTATGGGACTGGGTGCTGAAGTAACCATAAAACTGTCAATTTGCTTTTTGTTCAGCTTCTACTTTCCTTAGTTTCTCTTTCTTTCTTTCTCTCTCTCTCTCTCTCTCTCTCTCTCTCTCTCTCTCTCTCTCTCTCTTTCTCTCCCCTTCCCTCTTTTTCTGTCTACAAAGCCAGTCTTCTCTATTCACCTTATCAGGGTTGTGAGATCAGAAGCCAATGACTAGATCATGGTCATAGCTCTTTACTGTGTCACTGTTGGGAGGTAGAGCCACCCAGGAATAGTTGGGTTTTATGAACAGATACATGCTGTCTCCTGAGAAGAGTCCTCACTCTGTAGTCCTCCAGTAGTGACCATGATACTGGGTTGTCCTAAAGCAATGCTACCTCTTGTGTTCTTTCTCTTTATACTCATTGCTTTGCCTTGTTACTTTCCTGCCATGCAAGGCCTTCACCAGAGCCAGATAATCTTACTCATCCTTGGACTTTTGATCTCCAGAACTATATAAAGATGTATTCTAAAGCATTCTGCTATATAAACAGAAACCAGACTTAACTTGTTGACATATTGTTTGATCACTCGTATTGTTCTATACAAGGGCTGGATAGATTCATTACATTGTTGACAAGGGTTACACTTTGGAAATGACTTGTGGAGTGAAAAAAGTAACAATGGAATCTGAATTTCTAAGTTTTACCCTCCCATAAATGAGCGTGTATAATTTTGTACAATCATTTAAATAAAACAATTCCCTATGTAATTTTGATGCCCAGTTAGAACTAGAACTATTGGCTATGAATCATTCTTAGCTTTTCATCAGAATATTAGAATTAAAACCATAAGAAGACTTCTTGATGGAGTTGTAGGAAGGTAGATATTACATAAAGGTAAGGTTGAAGTTTTTTTCATTATTGTTTTGATGACAGAAACATGTCTGAGTATTTACCTTATGTAATAAAGTTGTTTATTTCTGACTCTGGAAACTAGTTATACTTTTATTTTCCCATGCACTCATTTTTCTATAGGCAAACTATAATATCTTTGAAAGTATTTTTCCATCGAATAAAAAAAGTATTATGTTTCCAAGTGTCTCCTGTTTCCACCCACTAAAAAAATTCCATTGCTGAAAAAAAAAATGACACTTTTCCCCTCAAAAACATTTCCAGAGTTCCATGGTAGTTTTGTCTTTTACTTTTATAATTCACCAGAGTGAAGGGGAGGAAAATCATGTGTTATGCACCATCATAATTATACTTTGAGAAAATAATTTTCAATAACAGAGAAATGGCCAAGTATTTTATTCATAGCCACCCTTTTAACTTCTGGCTGACTCTTTTGTTTTGGGACAAAAAAAAATTAAGTTGCACAGTTTCTCTTAGGATGAAAGCTAGATTCCATGGCGTTTTCCTGTGGGGCCCAAATTAGCATTTACTGCCATTCACCGTTCATTATCCATCCATCTTCACACAGATCTTAGCAGTTGGGTCATGTGGAATTCCATATTCCTTAAAGTCACACTGAGCTTTGTATGGCAGTGCCCTACATACTGATGTAAACAGTATGCCGTTCTTCAGAGTTGAAGGGGGGCACTTCTTGAAAAGAATTACCTAAATGTTCTCAGTAACTTTGTTTCTGGCTCCAGTCAGAAGCAGCACACCACCTGGTGAGCTTCCCCAAGGCTGGAAAGAGGTGTCCTCTGACCTGCTGTTGTCATAAGCCTGTAGCTCTCTGCTGGCGGTCGGCTCTGACACACCCCAGCTGTTCTTTACTAACCAGGACACACCTTGGAAAAGCGTTCACCATGCTGGGTCACTTTTTCCATGTTAGAGTTATGATGTGCTTGTTAAGCAATTAAACAAAGCGCCAATGAATAAAGAACAATTCCTCGTTTATGCTCACAAGGGCTAGTTGTAGAAAGTGGAAAGAAACAGCTAAAAATATTCAAAAATGAGCTGTGTTTTGCCAAATACCTCATTCGTTTACAAAACTTGAGTTTCAAAGCAATTTTTATCTTGTTGGCTGGAGACACACCTCTGTTGATAAAGTACTTGTCATACATCCTGAGTTTGATGTCCAGCTCCCATTTACCCACCTAAAAAGCCTGGTATTTTGTAACCCCAGCTCTGGGTAGGCAGAGAAGGACCCTTGGGGCTCCCAGCAGTCAACTAGCATAGCCTAACTAGTCCAGCCGATCTGAACAGCTCCAAGTCGATGAGAGACCTTGGCTCAAAAAAAGGAGTGGGGTGAGGTTCCAGAGGAAATAGTTGTGATTGACCTCTGATCTACACACACACACACACACACACACACACACACACACACACACACACACAGAGGGGGAGGGATTTTTTAAAAGACAGATTTTATTCAGTTTCAATTTGTTTCCAATGAAGCAAATTGCGTGGCCAGTTTGGAATGATTTAAATGTAAAAATGGCCAAATGAAATGATTTAAAGCTAAATCTGCAGAGTTCTACTCATTTTGTTTTGTTTTGTTTTTTTCTCTTATGGCCCTGGCTGTCCTGGAACTCACACTACCAGGCTGTCTTCAAGTCGGAGATTCTTCTCTTTTCTTTCGGGTTTCATTAAATGTGCTACATATACAACAGTAAGTGGTTCTTTAAGCTAGAGAGCAGGCAGGTCGGATGGTGATTCTGTCCTAATATTCAGGTACATCCCCCATTCTGCCTAGCACCTTGAGGCTTCTGCATATACACACCGTCAGTTCCCTGGTTCTCCCTCTCTGCTTCATGAACCCCTCCTGAAGTTACTTACACACAGACACACATAGCTGAAGAAAGTCACACTGTTCCAGAATGCAGTTTTCTGGAACTGGGACACATGCATAAGAACTCCAGACAACTAGGGAAATGGGGAGTTTTTCAGTATTTGGTTATCAGCTGCTATTATTTTGCATAAAGTCATGACTTTATTTTGCTACTTGTGCATTTTTACCTTTTCCTTTTTAGGCAATATTTTCCACATTCTTGATTTCTTTGGAGATAGTGTCTCTCCCTGTATTCTAGATTTTCAAGCTCAAATCATCCTATTTCAGCCTGCAAAGTACTGGGATCATAGGTGAATGATACTGTGTCGTTGTGTGTATATGTTGCTGTGGATGCACAGATGCACATGTGTTTGTGGAAGATAGTGGTAGGCCTTGAACATCTTTTTCGATTGGCTCTCCACCTGATATGTTTGAGACAGGATCTTTTACTGAATCTGAACTCATTGAGTAGTTAGAATGATTGGTGAGCAAACCTCATAGATCTGCTGGTCTCTATCTTAGCACTGGAGTTAAAGGCACACACCTCAGGGCCTGGTCTTTTATACGGGTGTTAGGATTCTAAAATCAGGAACTCATGCTTGTGTGGCAAGCACTTTACCCACTAAGCCAACTCTCTAGCCCTGCCCTGACTTTTTGGTATGAAGAGGGACAAATGATTCTGTGATTTGTGGTTTGTTTTCTTTACTCGCTCTATACTTTCAAACCCACTTAGACTCATTGTGGACTATGGCAGAAAGACATTAAATCACTTTGTCTGGACTGCAAAAACTAATACTTTAGGATTAGCATTTGATGCTGTGTTTGACCAACAACTATGGTTTTTTCTTTGTAAGAAATTTCAGATAGAACTTTGGGGAAGGAAATTTAGGGCACCAGTTAATTCTGTGCTAGGCTTTCTGTTTGAATCCAGTGGATTTTTATTCATCTAGATTAAATTCAAATTCCATCAACATTGATCATTGCCATTGTCAGGGTCAACTGAAATCCAGTCCTGATGAAGACACAGAATCACAATCTTTCTACCCCCTGCAAATGGCAGGGTGTCAGTCAAATGTGAAGACTTCTTAGGATTCCCAGAAGAAAAAGGCAGAAGCGATCCTTTTTGGAGGAAGATTGCAGGTGCTAGGAAGTGGAGTCAACGGTCAGCAGGAGGAGGCTGCTCCTCACTCGAGTACAGCACCCAGGTCCTATTTCTTCTCTAGAAGGAGTAAAGCTGCCACAGCGCTCCAGGTGCTCAGTTTACCTGTGTGGCATACTGAAGCAGTTTGAGATGCTGTGCTCCTGTTCCTCCAGTTTGGATATGACCATGTGTTCCATAGCACTTTCCTCTGAGATCAACAATCCATCATCCAGAGAAGCTCACTAGGACAGAAGACAAATGACTCAAATAGCTTTAGGAAGTCCCTGAAACTGACCAGATTCACTGGGTCCCTCCCTCCTCAAGAGTCTATAAGCAAGAAAGACAGCTGGGTCACTCTCAGACTAGCCACCTAGAAGAATCTGAACTGCTCAGAACAGTGGTTCTCAACCTTCCTAATGCTGCAACCCCTTACATTTCTTCATGTTGTGGTGACCCCCAACCATAAAATTATTTTCATTGTTACTTCAAAACTATATTTTTCTACTGTTATGAATCATGACGTACACACCAGTGTTTTCTGGTGGTCTCAGGAGATCCCTGTGAAAGGGTAGTTCAACCCCCTCTAAGTGAGGCATGATCCACAGGTTGAGAACCACTGGCCTAGAAAAAAACGAAAACCATCTGAGCTGCTTAGAAGAAGTTCAAATGAATTGAGTCACCTGGGAAAGATGCTTTCCATCCTGTTGAGCTTTGTGTGTGTGTGTGTGTGTGTGTGTGTGTGTGTGTGTGTGTGTATGCTGTGCAGTGTGCTCCAGGTTTCTAGCTTTAGTGAAATGTCACCCATGCTGGGGAGTAAGCTTTGGTAATACAGCTGTCTTTGAGTCATTTCTGCTCCTGTACTAACCCCTCACCTACATTCCTGTAAGTCACTCCAATAAAAATCATTGGTTCATCAAGTTGGACTTTAATACCTTCATTACTTTGGTCTGCTATCAATTCCCTATCCAGTGTGAGTAGACATTTGCTCATGTCTCCCCAGGAATAGTGTCACACAATGCCACTGTTGTCTAGAATCAAAATGGTTGTGATCACACAAAGGAGACACACAAGATGTCAGTGTCATTATTCCCTCTTGCAAGGAGGAAGAAACTGAAGAGAGCATTATCAGGCCCCCTTCCCTTCAGAGGTTTTATACGGTAGACAGTAGGCTGGGACTGGGGAGCCTTTGGGAGTATAGCTGTTCTTGGTAGTACAGTGAGTCTTTTCAATGTTGCAACTTTGCTCAGCTGTTCGTGATATGGTTGTGTTTCATCAATGTACCTTCCTGTAAGTTGCCTAAGAGACTTCTTAGTGGTTTAACTGCTTTTGAGTTACCCATAAGTAACTCCAATAAAACCATTGATTGTCCACACGTGACTTAGATATAACCTTTTCTTTGATGTATTGGAGCCTTTTCTATCTGGAATAAATGTACATTTTTTATGGCTCCATAGGAAAATTCATGTGACAGATGGGCCATTTGGCAGGTCGGAAGAAATAAAAACTATTTCTATTTCTAAGTATCTGTATAGTGAAGTCTCCTGGTGTATGCCTTTCTAGATGGGGTTGATGATAGAAAACCCCCAAATGAAAACCTCCTAATATTAGTGTGGTTATTTATTAGAGATAAGACCAGAGCATCATAATCACATACTAAATTTGACTCTAAATGTTTGGCAACTAACTCCCAAACTCAACCAACGACCTAATTGTTGTATACCTAAAGTGTTAGTCATGATACTTTTATTTGAAAATAACAGACTATCATTGGGAAATTTATAGCAATCAGCCTGAAGTGATGGTGCTTCTGTGAATCTTCAAATCAGAGGCTCAATTGTATCAGTGAATATTTTGTCTTTATGACTTGCCCTCCTCAGAGCACATGAGCCACCTCCTCCTACCTCCCTGTGGTCATGAGCTGGGTACATCAGCTTCAAATATCATGTGATCACACAAAAATATCCACAGGCTGGATGGACAGTGAAGAGTGCATTCCTTGTCATGTCCTATTCTTAGAATCACTGGCTTTTAGATACAGTCTCCTGTCTCAGGGGCTGAAACTGCCTTGACAGCTATTTCACCAATCTCTACCCAGCAGGGTGACTGGTGACATTCTACCTCATACATTGCTATTCTATTAAGAGCCAGCTTCCACCTGAACCTTTTAGTCTGGCAGACTGCATCTCTCTCCATCCTGAGCATTGTTTAGGCCCTAATACTGAGCTTTGCCTCTCACTGAATAGAAACCATCCCCGTGAAAGAGGTCCCACCTCCACTAATAGAACCTATCCCTAGGCTTATCTCTGATCCCTCCTCGAGGCCTAGCCCTGAGCTCTGTTTATCAGCCAATAGAATTCATGGTTATTGTAAAGGTCACAGGTGCTTTGCTACTTTGCTGGGAGTTTCTACTACTATGCCTAAAGCTTTGTTGTGATAATTGTCAAGTGGAAACTCCTTCCCAAAGTTTTACCATGCTTAAATGTGTAAGAAGAAAAAACCCTGAGGTCAGACTCTGGAAGTTCCACCCTGTGCCTGCAATGGTACTTTCATTCCTTACTTCATGTGGATTGTCTCCCTGCTGGCCATGAGGCTTGTGGGGTCCACGACAAATATTCTGAATATATTTTCTGTGACGACCAACTTTAACAATTGGAAATTAGTATACTTTGCAGGTATATTTTCAATAGAATTGTTTTGATTTGTCCTTTTCTTCTTGTCTATTTTATAGAAATTAATTTTTCTTTCTAGAAAATACATTGGTAAATACTAAAGCAACCTATTTGCTATGCAGTTTTCCTTTTGATTTCCATACCAGAGGGAAATAAGGGACATTCCACTGTATATACAGTAGAGAGATGCAGTCTGCCAGACTAAAAGTAGCTGAACTGGATCTTGAATTATATCATTTCAACTGCAATAACTGTTTCCTGCTGAACAAGTAAAGATGCTTTTGACTAGAAGGAACATTGACTGGCAGCAATACACATGCTTCTTAATCTATAAATGTTTGCCAGGGAAGATGGTAAGAGAACTTTTAGGACTATCATAACCCTTTAGAAATACAGAGCTCAGAATCCTTGAGGGATCCACATGAGTCTCACAATTTTGTGAGCTTCTCCCCAAAGTCTGCAACATGCTGTTTAAACTCTTGTTCTCCAAAGCAAGGATCTGAATAAACCTCTTTTCTTTATAAAGTAAAAACAAGTAAACAGAATGCACTAATAACCACACATACATAAACAAAACCCACAGAATATGTCATCCTAATGTGTAATACTTAGACACCAGTGTTGGTGATATTTAAACTTAATTGTTAACACAATAGGGTTGAGAGACACCTAGGAGATAACAAAGCATGGTTTCTGGTGTCTGTGGAATTATTTTCCAGAGACAATTAACTAAGGAAAAGTCCCATCTTGAAAATGAGGTGTAATTTCTAAAAGGTTGGAACAAAAGAGGAAGACAGCCTGGGACATGAGCATTCTCCCATCTTTTCTTCCCATTCACCATTAGGTGAACTGCTTTGCTCTACCAAGTGTGTTTCTGACATAATACTCTTCATAAAACAATGAAGCCTGATGAACATGGACTGAAACCTACGGTATTCAGAACAAAATACACTGTATTCCTTCAAGTTATTTCTCTTATATGTTTTGTCACATTCATAGACACACAAAATTAGCAATGGGTTGGTTGTTTTGAGCTAAAGGCCTTTAAAAATTATGTGTGAGTTCACGCTTTAAAAATTGAGCATGAGAAGAAGCCCTTCCAAAACCAGGGAAAAGTAACATTCTTATAAAGGTTGGAAAGTTAAACCTTGTGAAGTCAACCTTTGCCTCGTTAGTCACTTATCCACTCAGCTAACTCTAACTCTCTCTTCCTCTTTGTTTTCAAAATTTATGACCTGCAAGTAATTGAGGATAAGCAATTGACTATGCTTCTTTGCATTTTCATTTTCTATGAGGCCCATAAAACTTAAATTACATACATTTGCATGATTGTGTCCTGTTAATGTACTTTCTCTCAGCTTAATTCTCAAGTCAAGCCCCAAACTCCAAGACAGAGGTAAATTTTCTCTCTTGCCCCTACCCTCTCTATCTTGTCTGGTGAAGGTATAAAAACTGCCACAGGATCTTGAAAAATATTACTGGAGATCTACTTTTGGGTGAACTAAATTAAAAAACAATATTGTCACCAGAAATCAGAATATTTATATTCCCTTTTCCATTGTGGCAATTAATTTCTCCCTTAGATAGACCAGTACTGATTTTAATTAAAAGAACAATGGTATATTTGGCACATGATGGCGATGTTAACTGGTTTTGACTGTGAACTTGAAGAGATTTGAAATCACTTAGTAAACACGTATATGTGAGTATCCATGAATTAATTTTCAATGAAGCTTAACTGAGGAGGAAATATCTGCTTTCAATGTAGGTGACACCATTCTATGTGAGCCCATAATGAAAATAAAAAACAAAACAAAACAAAAAAAACAACAAAACTAAACAAAGAACCAAACCAAGAAACAGAAGTTAAGCCATACACAAATACCATTTTTTCTCTCCCTTCTGAGTCCAGATGGTATGTGACTAGCTGCCTCATCCTCCAGCCTCAATGGCCTTCCACCATTATGAACTGTACCCCATTTTAAATTTTGGGTCAAAATAATAGTTCTTCCTTGAAGTTGCTTCTTTTGGGTATTTGGTTACACCAAGGAGAAAGTAAGTAATACAATGCTGTTGGTTAGATAATCTTTCATAGGAAAGGAATGGACTAACAACTTTATTGTTGATGGGGAGTTGGAAGTATCAAATGAGAAAAGCAAACACACACACACACACACACACCTTCTTACATAACAGGCTGTAGGAAAACAGCTCCCATATATAACACCCACAAACTAAATTTGGAACTACTGATAAGTACAGGAGAGAGGGGTCTTATTTCTAGTCCTATTCCTGACAACAAGTTTATGATCTTAAGAAATTACTTTTTCTTTGGATCTCAAGTTGTTCTCATAAAATAAAAAAAGATATTGGACCAGAAAATTTCTGTAATAAGGAGGATAGGGCTGCGTTCCCAGTGCCTGGTTAGCTTATACCCGAAATAATTACACAGAAACTGTATTAATTAAATGACTGCCTGACCCATTAGTTCTAGCCTCTTCTTGACCAACTCTTTCATCTTAAACTGACCCATATCTACTAATCTGTGTATCACCACGAGGATGTGGCTTACTGGCATGAGTCTAACCAGTGTCCATCTTGGGCCGGAGAAGTATGGCATCTGTCACACTGCCTTCTCTCTCACAGCGTTCCGTTCTGTCTACTCCACCCACCAAAGGGCTGCCCTATCGAAAGACCAAGGCAGTCTCTTTATTTAACCAATGAAAGCAATAGAAACACAGAAGGACCTCCTACACCAAATTTCCAATGGTCTTTGGTTCTAAAGCTTTAGGGTTTTATTCTCTTAAAAGCCTTTAGCACCAAGTCTCATTATGAGCTTTGCTACCCACAACTAGTATTAAAGTATCCCTCAGCTGTACTGATTAAAAGTGATATACTAATTCTTATGCTTCTTGCTATGCCCAGAAGTGTGTTCCATATGAAATTCAGCTGTTGAAGCCCTACCCTCCCCAACTGTGGCTATATTTGGATAATTCAGGTTTTATGAGGACATAAAATTGTTCTCTTGATCTCATGTCATTAGTATCTTCAGAAGGGACACCAGAGAGTTCATCCTTAGCCATGGGAGGACATATTGAGAAGGTGACTGTCTACAAGACAGTCCCCATTAGAAATTCAATTGACTGACACCTTGATCATGGACTTTTAGTCTTCAACACTTCGGGGAATAAGTTTTTATTACTTAATCTACATAGTTTTTTTTAAAATTAAGATATAAGATATTTCTAATTACGAGAAGGATAAGTCTGTGATAACGGGTGAAGAAAAGAGAGTTGCATGTGCTGTTCTGTCTCGGGGTTCACAGAGATCAAAAGGAGATGAATAGCATCTGTGCAATGTGTGTGGTGCTTCCTTCTCCCCGGCAGTTGTCATCCGTGTATATCACACATCATGTATCTTTCCATCTTTATGTAACTACTGCCACTTAGTTATAACTTGACTTGTTTCCACCAAGTGGACCCTGGCACTCGCTTTAAACTTAGTAGGATAAACATGGCCACAAGACAGTCAGGCATTTTGTGCTATGCCTGGACTATTTCTTAACTGACATGTTAATAGTGTTTGAGAAAGTCCAAGTTCATTCTTGTTGGCCATGGTACACCTTTGTTTAGCTTGGCACACAAACCCCTTATTTCTGCCTTAGGCATGGGCATTCTTTTGTTTGCAGCCACCCAAGTGATAATTCTGCTTATAAGTCCATAATTAACTGGCATCCTATGCAATCCTAGGTTTCTCTGCCCTTATGTACTTTCTATTTTGGTGACTCGTTCTCATTCACTGGATTTTTCTGAAACATCTTGGTTTCCAGACCAAACCTAAAGTAAATTTCAAAAACACCTAGTTTCCCTTCTTACTGGGACATACACTGCTTCCTTAATTATTTCCTCCTTTCTGTCAGGTATTGGGCATAATGGGTGGCAAAGAAGATTCAGCCAAAGGCTTCTGGAATGAGCTCATTACATGAGTTAAAAATAACCTAGGTCTAATAGAACAGCTGGAGACTTGACAGAGATTAAGCTGGTTGCTGAAGGAGAAATTGGACTCATGGCTGAAGTTAACCTTGGGAGTTTGAGATACAGGAGATCTAATGGAAAGACAGAGCTCTGGTGTGAGCTGAGGTGCACATCTCAACACAGCCCCAAATAGAGATGAGTGGAGTCTCCTGGGCTCTAAGAATGGCAGATGCAAGTCAGGAATTATTGTCGTTGTCACAAAATGCAACTGTGCCAGATTTGAACTAAAGCATGCTGTTGCTTCTAGGAGACTGTGGTATTCACAGTTTGAACTCTGTCTCATGTCCCCTTGGTACTACACAGAAATAAAATTCTAAGGAAAACTAGATCTTAGATGCTTCAATGAAAAGAATGATACTGTCACATATTAATTGTGTGATGATAAACTGTCTTTGGCTTTTTAATTCTCCTCTTGTATAAATGGGAGTTAATAACAGGCTCCTAAGGCATCATGGAGATTAAATGAAAGATTAAAAGATTTCTTTGGAATGTGTATTTAGCATAAGCCATAGCTTTTATGAAAAATGAACAATTTAAAAATAACTTTTTTAAACTATCTTTTCTCATTTTACATACTAATCCCAATTCTCACTTCCTCCCCTTCTCCCACCTCCCTACATCTCCTTCCCCCATCCATTCCTCAGAGAGGGTAAGACTTCTCATGGGGAGTCAACAATGTTTGATGCATCACTTTGACGCAGGACCAAGCCCCCCACCCCAATATCTAGGTTGAGGAAAGTATCCCTCCAAAAAGAATGGGCACTAAAAAGTCAATTCAAGCACTAGGGATAAATCTTAGTCCCATAGACTGCCCAAGTCACACAACTGTAATCCACATTCAAAGGGTCTAGCTTGGTCCTGTACAAATTTCCCTTCTATCAGTCAGGAGTCAGTGAGGTCCCTCCAGCTCAGGTCAGCTGTTTCTGTGGGTGTCCCCATCATGGTTTTGACCTCTTTGCTCCTCCTTCTTTTGGACTGGTCTCCGGAAGCTTGGCCTAGTGCTTAGCTGTGACTCTCTACATCTACTTCCATCAGTTACTGGATGAAAGTTCTATGATGTCAATTAAGGTAGTTGCCAATCTGCTTGTAGGGCAAGGCCCGTTCAGGCACCTCTTCCACTATTGCTTAGGGTCTTACCTGGGGTCATCCTTGTGGATTCCTGGGAATTTCTTTGGTGCTAGGTTTCACACCAGCCCCATAATGGCTCCCTCAATCAAGATACCTCTTTCCTTGCTCTCTCTTTCTGTCTCTTCCCCAACTCAACCTTCCCAGTTCCTCATGTTCTTCACCTCCCTTCCCTTCTCCCATCCCCTCCCCCCTCTACCCTCCCTTTTTCCCTGCCCATGTTCACAATTTTCTCAGGAGATCCTGTCTATTTCCACTTCCCACGGGAATCCATGTATGTCTCTCTTAGGGTTTCCTTGTTACCTAGTTTCCCTGGGACTATAGACTATAGGTTGATTGTCCTTTGCTTCATGTCTAATATACACTTATGAGTGAGTACATACTATATTTGTCTTTCTGGGTCTAGGTTACCTCACTCAGGATGTTTTTTCTAGTTCCATTCAAAGAAGCTAAAATTATACAATGTAAAAAAGAAAGCATATTCAACAAATGGTTTGCTGGCATAACTGGATGTCAACATGTAGAAGAATGTAAATAGATCCACATCTATCCCCATGCACAAAGGATCAAAAACCTCAACATAAATTCAGCTACATTGAACCTCAGAGAAGGAAAAGTGGGAAGCAGCCTTGAACACATGGACACAGGAGACCACTTCCTAAATATAACACCAATAGCACAGACACTGAGAGTAACAATTAATAAATGAGACCTCCTGAAACTGAGAAACTCTGTAAGGCAAAGGACACAGTCAACAAGACAAAATGGCCACCTACAGAATGGGAAAAGATCTTCACCAGTCCCACATCAGACAGAGAACTGATCTCCAAAATATATAAAGAAACCAAGAAACTAGACATTAAAATACTAAATAATCTTATTTAAAAAGGAGGTACAGATCTAAACAGAGAATTTTCAACAGAAGAATCTCAAATGTGGCTTTTTTTTTTACTTCCTTTATCTGTACTCTGTCTCTTTAAAGACTTTGCCCCCTTTTTAAAGCATTAACTTTATTTTATGACTCTCTGTACTCTTTTTCTTCTCTCTCCCAAGCCTACATACACCCATCCAACACTGTGACCCATTTAGAGGTCGTTTATGTCTGAATCTGTCCTATTGTGAATCTGTAATTCTTTACTGTCTAGAAGAGCTTTTAAAATGCTAAGCAGCTTGGTTGCAGCTCCTCTAGATGTTGGCTCTGCCTCTCTCCAATTTCAAAATGGTGGACGTACCATTTCTGCTAGCTCTGGGGCTGCCAGGTAGGAGCTGCGCTTAGCACTTTAACTCTGAGAATGAGTGTGCAGCACATAAACTCTTTTTTATCTGAGTTACAACCAAATCTGCCACACAGAGCACTGTGCAGCCTGGAAACATCTGGAAAATTCACAGAAAGTCTGGTTTCTGTATATTATTGTGTTTTCTTTAAATTTTTTGACCCTGAAGGAGCTAAGTACAGAGAGACGTTTCATTGTGTGGACTGCTAAGTCAAACCAGCATCTATATTATAAATGTATCTTGACTTCAAAATTTGGGTCTAAGGATATGATGCTTTGAAAAAAAGGTTCTTCTTTTGTTTTCACAGAAGATGAGACCCTGTGGATTCCTTCTAGACCAATATGGATTGATAGACCATGCCCTCCTGAAAGGTTGCTGTAAACACCCTCAAAAACTTACTTTTCTCAACTGCCGACTGAGATGAACCTAGCATACAGGATACACCATGAAAGACCTGATTGACAGCACCCCCATACAGCACGAAGCAGTTTGGAGAGAAAAAACTATGCCATATTCCCAAATATTGTTTATAAATGTTCTTTTACATTTAAAAGGGGATATGATATAGATATGAATAATTTGCATTGATATGGATTTGGCTTTATTGATATAAATTTAAGGTCAAGCTTGTTATATGTATATTTCTGCTCTTGATTAAGGTATTGTGATTGTATAGTTCATTAAAAATGTAATGTATAATTAGGAAATATAGGTTGTTAATGGATAATCATCTATAATAGTCAACTTGTAGCCATGTTAGTTAGATTTTCTAGATATATAGAAATATATTTCAGTTAGATAGGCATTCTTCATATCTTTCAAAGACTACAGAATATGGCATTTCAAATGTTTTAATAATTTATGGCTTTTCATGACAATGAGACACATCTGCTTCTGGCAGCACCAAACTACTTCAAGAGGATGATGGGCATCGAAGAGGCTCCTTATAGGGTTTGCTAGCCATTTGGACAAGAAACTGCTCTTGCCTGGACTAATGCATAAACTGGACATGCAGGAGCCACAGAGAGATGACTGCTGAACTTACCTAAAGGTGAGATGGTCCTTCAGGGTTCCTGCTTCATGAAAGAGTCTGCGACACATTCTGCAGGACAGAGAAAAAAGTGACTGAACTGTCTTTAAAATTTTCTGCTTCATGGAAATGTCTGCTGGATACTATGGGCCTGTAGGCTGAAGATGGATGCCCCAACGGTACCAAAAAACTTTGGGTGACTGTCCAGGAAGCAAGATGTCTCTGTCATTTCTAGAGTTTTGGAAGTTGCTTATAATGTACTTCCTGTTTACTTAAGCAATATTATCTCCTTCTGGAGTCTTTGATGGAGTTGAAGAATTTATAGATATAGTTTTCCTTAGTTATGATAAAAGATAAAGTAGATATAAATATTGTAATTCTTGCTTGATAACTGTTTTGTGATATGTAATTTTACTGTGTTAAAGTTAAATCCTTCCTTTTTGTTTAAACAGAAAAAGAGGAAATGGTGTAGGAGGTTCTTCTGTCTATGTGTTGCTTTCATTGGTTGAATAAAGAAACTGCCTTAGCCTTTTGATAAGGCAGCACTTAGGTAGGCAGAGTAGACAGAACTGTATGCTGGGAAGAAGGGCAGATGGAGAGCTGCCATGGAGCCGCCAGAGACAGACATGCTGAATCTTTCCCAGTAGGCCACTGCCACGTGGTAATTTACAGATTAACAGAAATGGGTTAAATCAAGATGTGAGAGTTAGCCAATAAGAGGCTAGAGACAATGGGCCAGGAAGTGATTTAATTAAAAAAAAAAATCTCAAATGGTCAAAAGACACTTAAGCAATTGATCAAAATACTTATCCATCAGGGAGATGCAAATCTAAATGACTCTGTGATGCCATCTTACACCAGTCAGAATCGCTAAGATTAAAAACACCAATGATAGCTTATGCTGGAGAAAATGCAGAGTAAGGGAAACACCCCTCCATTTCTGGTGGGAGTACAAAATCATACAGCCACTTTTGAAATCACTCTGAGGGTTTCTCAGAAAATTGAGGCTCTATCTATCTCAAACCCCAGCTGTTGACTGAGTTTTCTGTCCTGCCCGGTTCCCATGGTTGTTAAGTCCCAAAGAAATCACACAGAGGTCTACATTAGTTATAAACTGATTGGCCCATTAGCTCAGGCTTCATATTAACTCTTATAACTTATATTAGCCCATTATTCTTGTCTATGTTAGCCACATGGCTCCATACCTTTTTCAGTGAGGCAGTCACATCTTGTTTCTTCCGTGGCAGGGTCACAACTGCAGAAGGAACTTCCTTCTTTCCAGAATTCTCCTGTTCTCATTGACCCACTTCTACTTCCTGTCTGGTTGTCCTACCTATACTTCCTGCCTGGCTACTGACCAATCAGCATTTATTTAAAATATAATAGATAATTGTCCCACACCACCCAGCAATACCACTCTTGGGCATATACCCAAAGGTAGTACACTCATACCACAAGTGATCTTTCCCAAACAGTTATGTTAAATAGGGAGCATATATTCAAATATATGAGCCTATGGTGTTCATTCTCATTCAAATCACCACAGTCCTCCTGCATTAGTCAGACTTTTCATCACTGAAAAAAAAAAAAAAAAGAGAACTCAGCCAGGGCTTATTTGGGATCATGAAGTCTCAGGTTTCAGTCAGTGGTTACCTGACTCTGTTCCTCTCAACTTTTATGTTAGTCCATTGGATCTGGAGCTTAACATCATGGCAGAGGATGTATGTGGATGAGGAGGGTGCCCACTTCAGAGCAGCCAGGAGCTACATAGGAACATAGTAGAACTACAGTAATATAGCAGATGCAAGGGGCCAGATCATGCCCTTGACCTGCTTCTAGTAAAAGCATCACCTCTGAAAATTTCCACTGCTTTCTCAAATGATGTTACCAGTTAGGTACCCAGAACTCAAGACAGGAGACTGTGAGGGACACTTCTGATTCAAACTATAATGCCTCCATTGTTTAGCATCATTATTAAAGTTATAGTCAAAGCTGGGAGGGTTGCTTAGTGGTAGAACACTTGCCTAGTATGCATGAGGTCCTGAGTTTGATCTACAGCAATGCAAAACACACACACACACACACACACACACACACAAAACTGCATTCTTAGTGACTGTAGTTTATTAATAGATTTTTCATGCCATGGTAAAAAGAATCCTTATATTTTTCTATTATCACTTAGACTCAATTTTATTTACTTATTTATTACATTGTGTGTGTGTGTTTGTGTGTGTGGTGTGGTATCCACAGAGGCCAATAAGAAGGCAGTTAAAGGTGGTTGTGAGCTACCATGTAGGCACTTGGAATTGAACAAGTATCCTCTGAAAGAGCAGCAAAGACCCATTGCAAGAGTAGTAAGTGGTCTTAACAACTGAGGCACTTCTCTAGTCCCACTTTGATAATCTTTTGTAACAACTAGGGATCACTAATTAGTTGTTCTTTGTAGCTTATCCTCTGACAGTTGTACTCTGCTTTTAAAAATATGGCATAAAACTCATTAAAGTTAAAACAGGTGAGGTGTTATCTCAAAGAATAGTAGATATTTGCCCAATTCTGTGTCCTCATTAATTAGTGTGATACATGAACTTTGCTGCTTATACTGTGCTACAAGTCATAGTCTACTGGGCTTCATTAACATTGTTTCTAATGAAATATTACAACTTTAATCTTGTCTTGAATTTCTACTTATATGAGAAATTCAAGCTATATATCTGTGATTAATGATACCTATATAATTTCCTTGATATTTAAACTCAGAAGTGATCAGATAGAACATGAATAATCAAATCTTGAGTGACAGTCACTGTCAGTCACAGGTCAGTATTTCAGCAGGGAAAAGAGTTGAGTAAAAAGAATTTACAGGTAAATTGCATTTCCTATTAATAGAGATTAAAAATTCCATATAGTAATGGAGAGACATCTTTAATAGATTTGCAGAGGATGGGGGTAGTTAACAGAAACATCATTGCCACCTAGCAGGAACCATTGTACAGAGTTCACTGAAGTCTAACCATAAACAAATTGCCATTAACCATAGGCAAATTTGGAGAAGAAAGCATTGGCCACTAGCTGGATATTTGGAACATGTTCCCGATTTAGGAGAAGAGGCACCTAATCCCTTGTAGGGGCCCTTTTTAGATATCAGGTAAAATTGAATCTTTAAAAATTTTTTTTTTCTGCACTTGGAAATAAAACTGTGGCCATCAAGACTTTAATTCCAATTGGAGCTTTGTGCCAGTGAAGAATTCTCAGCTGTGATCAAAGACTTATCAAATTTTGTAGCTATGTCTGATGGGCTGTTGTGCCAGTGGCTGAGCCACTGTTTCTACATCCAGGCCACACTTTGTGTTGGTGTTAGTAATGTGGGGGCCATGTATCACTAAACCACATTTCTGCTTTACCATGTTGGTCCTGTATTTAGGAAGGTTTGGATAGAGGCCTCAAGGAAGAAGGGAGTTCTCCTGTGGACTCCCCAGCTGCTTCTCTTGCTGTGAACATTACCCTAGCACTGCCTCACTTGAGCAATAGTAAACGATGCACAGAGTGAATTGAATCAGCTTTCTAACCCCAGAACAGACTCCATCCACCATCATAAGTCCTCATATGCCCAGATTCAGGCCCTACTGGACAAGTACCCTTCTCAGAGCCCGGGCTTCAACTCCACGGTGGCCCTCCTCTTCACTTTGGAAAAATAGAGTTTCACTTTAGCTCACATAAAGGATGAACATTCTACTCTCCACTGCTATTATATCTTTGGTGTTCAGTGTTCTTTTAAAAAATCTTTTCTGTGCTTCTAAATGTAGCTGATAGTTTTTAGATCTGGTTATCTAACCTTTATATTAAGTTGTCTCTAGAAATAACTCATGGGAGTTCTATCCTCAACCACAACAGTCATATTAGAAAGAAAAGAATCAAAATGGCTCAATTATGAAAAGCACTCAAATACTAAGGCTAGAACTTTCTTCGAGTTCTATGTGGCTGAAAGTAGGCCAGGCTTGGTCACATACAGCTCAGCATGCAAGAGGATGAGTCAGGGGATTACCATAATTTAAATCCAGCTTGAACTGCATCCAGAGACCCCATCTCAAAACACCAAATCAAACAACAAACAAAACTTGTTTGATGAAGAGAGAGATCATGGGAAAGTTCTCTCAAAATTGGCTGGATACACATTTTCCTTTATCCTAATGTGAGTCTTAGACTCTTAGTACTATTCCATTAATCTGAACTGATCTTTCTTATGGAAATACCATATTGGTTACCATAGCTTAATAGTCGATTGTGAAATTGTAAAGTATGAGTCATTCAAATTTATTCCTTTTCAATAATATTTGACTGGTATGATCCTCTGGCATTTCATATTAACCTTAAGATCATTTTTTGTCTATTCCTGAAGAAAGGGTTGCTGTAATTTCTTAGAGATTACTTTGAATATGAAGAATAATTTGTGAGTATTCCCATCTTAATTATATGAAGTTTTCCAATCTATGATACATAACATCAAGATGCCATTATTTTGGTATTTCAAATTTCTTACAGTGGTAATTTTATACTTTCAAATATGTAATTTTTAATGTTATTTTGTTCACTTTTATTCTCAAAAATTTTTACTTTTTGCCATAATAAGTAATAAATAACTCATATTATTATGCACTCTTAGAGTACTTCTGTAGGACATGTAGCACAATGTTGAAATTTATTATTGAACTGAAGTATAATAACAAACAGTTTTGATGTAAAAATAGGGATATCATTGCATCATAAACTTGGGACGGTAGAAATGATAAACACAGAAGAGAAGTGAAAGGATTTTCTAGTTTCCTACCTTTAAAAAAATTCCAGACATTTTCATGACAACAAATGCTAATCAAAATCCCAAAGACACTACTTATTACAAAAACTCAATGACTTTGCTTTATTTGGTCATTAAAATAATCACACTGTACAGGCACTTGTTACCAAACCTGATGACCTCAATTCTGTCTCCCCGCCCTGAACCTCCATTATGGAAAAGAACTAATTCCTACATGTTGTCCTCTCACGTCCACACCCGTGTGCGGGTGTGATTAGTGCATCACACACACACACACACACACACACACACACACACACACACACACACATTTAAATGTAAAATTTTAAAAAAAAATCTAAAATTGTCACATGGGATGGTTTGTCTGTCTGATGAAGTAAAGCTGCCGCACTGAGGTCAGCTTCGATGCTAGCGTTAACCTCCTAACAATTTTGCTGTTTCTACCGCTAAGCAGCTCATGCAACACCTATGTATATAATGCTACTTATATTTTCTTCCATACAAATCTTTAGCTTCTTTTAAATTCCCAGTGAAATTAATTCATGGTATACATTACTGTGGATATAGCTCAACAGTATGTAGTTGTTTAAAATATATCAGAAGGAGTATTGGGAAGATGGCTCAGTGAGCGAACTACTTACTGGCTGTAGAGCCTTGAGGACCTGAGTTTGTATCCCCAGTGCTCACATAAAATGTTAGGCAGTACAGTAAATATCTATAATGCCAGTGCTGGGGAAGTAGAAACAGAAGCATGCCTGGAGCTAGCTGGCCAGTTAGTCTAGCTCATTGATGAGCTTCACAGTAAGTGAGAGATGATATCTCAAAAAAAAAGAAAGATGGAGAGCAATAGAGAAAGATATCTGGCATTAATCTGTGACCCTCACAACTCATGCACATACATGCACCTTTGTGGACATGAACACATAAAACATATTGG
Source organism: Ondatra zibethicus (assembly GCA_004026605.1). Lineage (NCBI taxonomy): Eukaryota > Metazoa > Chordata > Mammalia > Rodentia > Cricetidae > Ondatra > Ondatra zibethicus. The sequence goes on from PVIU01022483.1 coordinate 28,704, forward strand.
CAGAAAACTACTGCATATCTGACATTGTATGAAATGATTTTTATTTTTCATGGGGTAGAAAATCCATAGAATTTCTTATAAAGATCCTGTCAAAACAATCTATTTTACCTAATGCTGCCATTTCTGCCAGTGCCCTGATGATTCTTCCTCCTCACCAAGCAAAACTGGATCCTTAAGCCACAGAACCAATTCAGCTTGACTCAGAGTGAAGCAACGTTAGTAAATTTATAAAGCATTTATAAGAGATAGTACACACTTTAGATTTAAGTATTTATACACAGAGAGAACCTTTAAAAGGTTATACACTCAAGACATGGAAATTGGTTTCTCAAGAGAGTCACATTTGTGACTTTACAATGAAGTGTGTGTGTGTAATTGTGGATTTTAAAAATTACATTGTTCAAAAACTGTAACTTATAATAAAGCTTAAACACTCAGCAAAGTTCAAAAATTAAGTAAATAGATGAATAGGTTTACTCTCTTCTCTTATATAAAAAGATTTTGCTTTGTACATGAAATCTGTGAGGTGTCCTATTTATATTTAGGGACAAGAGAGAAGTGCTGGTA
>PVIU01022484.1:0-29264 GCA_004026605.1 Ondatra zibethicus
GAGAGTTGGGGAGAGCTTGAGGGAATGGGATGGTTGAGATGGAGGAAGGAGATATATGAGAGCAACAAAAGAGATATTTTGACTGAGGGAGCCGTTTTGGGGTTAGCAAGAAACCTGGCTCTAGAAAAATTTCCAGGAATCCACAAGGATGATCCCAGCTAAGACCCTAAGCAATAGAGAGGGTGCCTGACCTGGCCTTGCCCTATAGTCAGACTGATGATTATCTTAAATATCATCATAGAACCGTCATCTAACAACAGATGGAAACAGAGATAGAGACCCATATCAGAGCACCGGACTGAGCTCCCAAGGTCCAGTTGAAGAGCAGAAGGAGGGAGAGTATGAGCAAGGAAGTCAAGACTATGAGGGGTTCACCCACTGAGACAATGTGCCTGAGCTAATGGGAGCTCACCAACTCCAACTGGACTGGGAATCAACGAGCATGGGATCAAACTAGTCCCTCTGAATGTGGTTGACAGTTTGGGCAGACTGAGGGTCCAATGACAATGGCACTGAGATTTGTCTCTACTGCATGTACTGGCTTTTTGGGATCCTATTCTCTTTGGATGTATACTTTGCTTAACCTGGATGTAGTAGGGAGGACCTTGGACTTCGGACAGGGCAGGGTGCCTTGCCCTCTGTTAATATTGGAGGGGGTTAGGGGGAGGGTGTGTGGAGGGAGTGGGAGGGAAGTGGGAGGAGGGAAGGAAATGGGAATTTGGATTGGTATTTTTAAAGTAATAAAATAAAATAATAATAAAAAAGGAAAAGTTAAAAAAAAAAAGACCCGTAAAGATGGAATAGACACAGAAAGTCTGGCTTATGTACACTATTTTGTTTTCTTTGAATTTTTTGACTGTGAAGGAGCTAAGTACAGAGAGACATTTCATAGTATGGGCTGCTAAGGTAAACCAACATATATATTTTAAAGGTATCTTGACTTCAGAATTTGGGTCTACAGATTTGTTGCTTTGATGACCTTTGTGCAATCTATGTAGTCAAAGACTTTCTGGCACTAGACACTCTTCCAGACTCATTCTTATAAACGTGTTTTTTCCCAGCCAATCTATAAAACCTATCCTTATGGAAGGAGTTACATGGGCTTTACAGAAAGTTTTGGTATAGTCACATCTGATCTGCATTAGGTTATTTTGTTTCTCATGAAAATTTAGTGTGCTTTGTTGTGCATGTGGGATTGAGTTTATCATTACAAGAACAGTTTTCACTTGATTGTGCTGTACTTAAATGAGCCTAAAAAAATGCACTTGGGCTCAGACTCCAGAAGTTTGAATCATTACTAGTTAATGAGTTCTGTTGTGCTGAACAGCCTTCTTGCCTTGTTTGACAGCTTGCCACTTAGCTGACCACCACATCAGGAGGAGCACAAAAGAAACAGGATTGGGTAGAAGGAGGAGCTGAAATAGGATATAGTTGCACCATCAACTTTAGTCAAACAAATATGGAAATTCCAAAGGCTTTTAAAATAAATTCCATCTATAGGCTGGAGAGATGACTCAGTGGTTAAGAGCATGAACTGCTCTTTCAAAGAACCTGAATTTAATTTCCCAAACCCATGCTGGCAGCTCACAACTTCCTATAACTTCAACTCTAGGGGATCTGACACCTCTGGTCTCTATGTGCATCTATACTCATGTGGCATGCACACACAGATAAACACAAGCAAAAATAAAATAAACCAAGCAAAAGAAAAGAAATTCTCCAATACTCCCATCTCAAGGAAAGGGCCGTGCCTTTGTATACCAACACCCATTAATGAAATGAAACCTTGGAGATTGTTACATTTCTTTCCCTAAGGGTAGTTCACAGAAGGGTATGGTTATGACCTATGTATAGCTAATACTTTCAGAAAATAGTAGGATGAAATTTTCATGAGTGTCTAACAAAGTCTATATACACAGCTATACATGTTTCTAGCTGCAGATATATAAGGCATTAATTGTATTAGAATCAATATAGTGGCTTACAAGGGGGTCATTCAAAAGACTTCAACACAAACCAATCTTAAATAACTTTGACCTCATTCATACAATTTCTTCAGCAGTCAAAGATATTGTAAGGACATGAAAATTTTAAAACTTTGCAGCATCAAGAAATAGCTGGAAACAGGAACCTTTGCAAAAGTACAAACCAACTGCCCCTAGCAGCTAGCCACCTGTCGACACCCAGCTTTGTGGTCTAGACCAAAGCAGACAAACTGCTCAGAGGAGGGTGGGGGGCATGCACAGAAGCAGAAGTAGCCGCTTAAAGGAGGAAGGGGGTATGCAGAAATGGTCCATACCCTGCGTTTAGCAAGACCAACTCTCTTGACCCTGAGTGAACCTGGCTTGCCGTTTTTGCCTACATATGTCAACCCCAAATGAGGAACGGAAGCTCTCCCTACTGTGCTGCATCATATGTAGTGTCTGAGCTCCCAGCCTGGCTGGAAAGAATAAACCTTGCTTTTCGCATTCTGGGCTTGACTGGATTCCAGTGATCTCTCTTGGGGGTCTCAACTTGGGCACAACAATATAAAACACAAACAGCAGAAAATGCAAAACAATTTTGTGACAAAATGTAAAATCTTGTCTTAGGTTCACCATGGGCAAAACAATCTCTTTTAGGGCTTGTTGCTTTAAGCCCAGGAATTAAATTGTAGTTTTACATTGATATCGTTATATTAGATCATTAACAATTTTGAAATAGATGAATCTTATTTAAGTAATATATCAATCTTTCTTTTGTAATTATTTTAAACTGAGTCTAAATATGTATTAGAGAAAGAATAAATTTTTTTCAAAATAAATACAGAATGATTCAATCAATTAAATGATTTAGGTTTTAAATTTTAAGATAACAATCAGCCATCTTAGTGTGTGTGTGTGTGGTTTTTGTTTTTGATGTTCTGTTTTGGTTTTGGTCCTGAAAAGACAAGCAGATTATTTTCTTAAACTCTCTTATATTTTAAGAGCTAAACTCTTAATAATAATAATATTAATTTAATAATAATAATAATCAAATGAGTCCCTTACTTGAGTAACAAACTTTTCTCAGTGTTATATAATGAAGACTTACAAAATTAGTTGATTACTTAAACCCTGTATATGCTAAACCATACAGGCACTGGGACGAGAACTCAAGACACAGACATATGCATACACACTGCCACCATTTTTAAAGAAGCGAACTAGTTAAAACAATGAAATGTTAGCCAGTCTTAGAGGGAAAAATCCAAAGTAGATGCTATGGACCGCAGAGAAGGCATTTATAAACAGTATTAGTAAGCTTTCGTTAGAATTGAATTAGGGGTTATTCTGGCCATGTTTGTTTGTAGGGTTTGCAATTCAGGCAGGCACCCTACTGAGAGTCTGCCTGTAGGTCTAATTTTTATTTTTGAAGAGAAGCTTTCTGAGCCCTTACAAAGCCAGGAGCACATCTGACATGTTGACCACCACAGTGACTAAACCCTTCCTTCTTTTTCTTTTGCTAACTGCTTACTTGTAGTTCATCTAACCTTGTAACAAACAGAGTCATAACAGAAGAAAGAAGGCATAATGTTACAATTTTAAATATACAAAACACTTGTTATAGTCTATTATAACATCAAATTTTTGGAAATGCAAGTCTCACATTCCAAGGATATAACTACTCAAACAAAAGGGGAAAGGTAAAAAAATTCTCAGACAGAGATGGAGAAAAAAGTCCATTATTTTTCATCAAAAAGTTAGAAAAGAAAAATCAAGCCCTCAAATGGAGTTGATCTTGAAATTGTCAGTTACACAATGTACATATGTAAATGTGTGTGTATATATATATATAAAATCATAAGAATATTTAGCAATAAATGCAAAAATTAAGCTTAATTATCCAATGAATATAGACTCTAAATCTAATACAATCCTTTTGTGAATGGTAATTTTTTTATATTAACTTCTTTTTTGAGACAGGGTTTCTCTGTGTAACAATCCTAGCTGTCCTGGAACTAGCTCTTAGAAACTGGACTGGCCTCAAACTCACAGAGATCCGTCTGTCTCTGCCTCCCAAGTACTGGGACTAAAGTCTTGCACCACCACCACCTGGCTTATATTAACTATTTTACAATATATATTCTCACCAAACTGCTTTGTTCTGTGCCTCAATGCAGTTATTTACTGGGTCTTTTCTGTTAAACTTGTCTCTCTAATAGATATATATTTGAAATGGACAAAGGCAAATGTGTGTCTATACACAGATGATAGATAGATAGATAGATAGATAGATAGATAGATAGATAGATAGATAGATAGATAGATAGATAGATAGATAGATAGATGACAAAGGGATATACCCCAGATCCCAATGTCTGTCCTGACCCTAGGCATTGCTATTGTTTATGTGGTAACAAAATAAGCTAAATGTATACAAGAACAATAAATATATAAAGAAAGATATATGTCTTATCAGGCAGCAAGTAGCTGTCTTTAGCTAAGCATTGCTATACATACAAGGTAAGGAGTCTTGGCCAGACCTAACCTTTGACTCACTGATCACCATTATATTTACTTGCAAACTTATCCTCCCCCCACCCTTGGTGCTCTTTCTGGAGACATTCTGCTACTGTTATTTCTTTGTTAAGATGGATGAAAGGTTTTGCCAGTCCTAAAAAGCCCCACAAGGGTCAGAGTAAACCTCTACCTTTCAAAGAAAGATTTTCCACCAGATAACAAAAAACATATAATCATCGAAATTTTCATCTATTACCCATAAAAGTCCCTGAGCCCACCTCTCACTTTGAAAATGAGGACTGCTTTTCTGCGAGACACATGGCCTCTATTCTATTTTTTCTAAGCTGAGACTTGGATGAAACTATCTCCACTAGCAATTACTATCTCCTGATTTTTTGGTTGAGGCAAAAGACAGTAGATCCTACAAGTCCCAGTATCAAGCCTGCATAGGCCCCTTTTCAAACCAAATGGTTCTCAAATTTTCTTCTTTCCCCTGTTTCCAAATTTCCACATCAACAAGACTAAGAACCAGGGAAATGGAGCGCTAGTAACATATTTAGATATGAAAATATATCCAAACCACAATGTTTTACCTTTTAGCAACTACTATGTTATAGGACTGTAGGCTCATAACATGCTCCTCAAGTCAGGTCCAGCCACCCATCCTCAGGATGTCAATTAAAAGAGCCAATTAAATGTGAAAGAAGAAAACTGAAATTTGCCCAATGTGGTCACACTGGGAAGAGAGACAAAGAGATCTAGTGTACCTGGCAAGACCATTTTCAGGGTCCTGAAATGAGATCAAATTTCAATAACTGACCAAGGATATGCACACCTAAAAAGTCTCCTTGAGGTGTGAACCCACTCACCATTAACCTACAATTATCTGGATTTCACATACTATAAGGTGACCTGACAAAACTGTGTGAAATCTCTTTCTGGGGTTCAAGTTCCCCTTCCCTTTTCCTAGCATGAGATGACTGGGGAAATTCTCATTTCTTGGGGCCCACTGTTTTCATTGTCTGATACTCATATTAAAAGACACCAGTGTCTTCAGAATATCTTCATTGTTGCCAGGCATTTTACAGTTCCAAAGCAAAAGTTAGTCCACCCCAGCATTGTCAATATATAGGTAAATGGACTGGGGCAAAAGTGTCTCTGCATACAGGTCAACGCCAAAACTAATCTTTAATTTTACACTTCAAGTTAGTGTAGAAAAATCAGTATACATTTTTCAGCAATTAATAAAAATATATTTTTACTGATCTTTAAGCAATTTCTCCCAAATTCATTAATCAGATTTAAGACAAACAATACAAAAAAAAAAAAAACAAGCAAACCTGTGTCTCTGTAACTAACAATAGAAAATGGGAGACCTAAATCATTTTATGCAGTAAATTTAAAATCGGCATTTCAGTTAGTATTTATAAATGAGACTGCCATTCTTTGTTTTTGTTTTTAATTTATTTAGGTTTTCTGGATCTTTGAAAATTAGTTTTAAAAGAATAGACTCAGAAGCAATTGCTCGTATATAGTCCAAAATGACCCTAAACACATAGATACACATAAACACTCAAAAACATTTTTAAAGTTGTGACAATCATGGTTAACAGAACACAGTGAGTTAAAAACAGAAATGCAAAACTGAAGTGGCCGGAGTTTCTCTTCAGGATATCCAGGAGTAGAAATTAGGGATTTTTGGTTCATTGCTACCTTAAAAATTACTCTAAAACCTCAAAAGACTACAAACCCATATGTAGGCAAAACATTAATACAATCAGTTAATAAAAATTAATAAATCTTACCAACAACACCAAAGAAAACAACTGACAAGTGCTGAAGAGGATGTTGGGGAAGGAGGTTCGCTTCTGGTGGGATTGTAAACCCATGCAGTTACTCTGGAAATCAGTGTGGAGAATTCTCAAAATGCTAAAACTAAATCTACCATATGACCCAGCTAGATCGCTTTTAGCATGTTCCCAAAGGTTTCAACATCCTGCTCCACAGACTTGCCCAGCTCTGTTCATTGCCTCTATTCACAATAGCTAGAAAATGGAAACAATCTACATATCCTTCAACTGATAAATGTATGAATAAAACGTGGTACTTGTACACTATGAAATTTTATTCAGTAGTAAAAAATGAAATAATGATATTTAAAAATGGATGGCTCTAGAAATATTATGCCAAATGAGGTATCTAAGACTGAGAAAGACTAATGCCATGTTCTTTATCTTGTGCGTTATGATATTTTAAAAAATGGATGGCTCTAGAACTATTATGCCAAGTCAGGTATCTAAGAATGAGAAAGATTAGTGCCATGTTTTTTTTATCTTGTGTGTTATCTAGCGCAGGATCTTCAGATTTAAGTATATAAGCTGGAGTAATCACAGAATCCAGAATACAGAAAGCTAATAGTGGTAGAAGGGTCTGGAGAGAGAAGAGTAGTGAGACAAAGACAGAAGAGGGGGACCTTATTTGTGTGGGGAGGGAAGGTAGGATAAAGCATGAGAAGAGAAGAGGGGTAATGAAATGAATACTAAGAATGATTGAAAAAGCTGTAGAGACTCAGTTTTTATTTACTTTAAAATCCATTTATTATATATAAATGTATATATAAATAATTTAAATAAAGTTACTTTATTTGTGGTAACAATGCTTCCCCCAAGAATTATAGACTGTTAAAAAAAACAGTCATAATGAACTTCCTTTTAAATTGTTGGTAGTCAGGATAGTCTAAGAAACTCCAAAAACAATATAGGCTATTGTCATCGCTCTTGGTTGCCTTCCAAACTTAAAAGTAAGACACCATTGCTGAAGTCACTACACATTACAGACACAGGACTTGGAAGAATCAAGCTGGATCTGACCTGGAAGCATCCTCCAGGAGGACTGGCTTCCTATCCTAAGGTGCTATGCAATTTACAAGGGAGAAAACCAGTTAATATTCCTACCCAGCTGTAAACCCTATAAACCACAATGATCAACATGGTAAGATATCCCAAAGGGTTCAATAATGAAACTTATATCTACATTATGAGATGAGCAATAGCTGTCCAATTTAACTTAAGGCACACTCAAAAGGATGGAGTTTATGCCTGGTACTGTGAACTGTAGAAGTGAACTTACGACTACAATTTTCCTAAACCAGTATAATTTCCAACTGCTTTCTAAAATTCTACCCTTGTACCCACAGGTAAGTGCATCTCTCAACCCTCATCAAAGAAGCTTCTTTTATCAATAGACAGAGGCCATAACAGATATCCACAATTGGTCAAAATACAGAGAACTGATCCTGGGGTTCCAATCCCCAGTTGATGATGCATTATACCTAAGGCTCAGGGAACATTGACGAAAAGAAGATGGAGAGATTGGAAATCTGCTGGAAGATGGTATCTTCTCTATACATCAGGGAGCTGCACCTATGAAGTCTTAACAATATAATCAGCTAAACAATACCTGCACAGTGACACCACCAGTTGACAGCCCAAAGTAGGTAGGAAAGATCACACAAGGACCTACCCTAGATGGACATCTATAAGCAATTAATACTGGCTACTAAGAAAGGGAGAATCAATCTTCTAGGGATGAACTCCCCTGATAGGTTATCCAATCAATCCCAAGCAAACAGCCCTAAACACGTATACATACGAACATCATTAAATGAACTCAACAGGTTCCTCTCTCTCTCTCTCTCTCTCTCTCTCTCTCTCTCTCTCTCTCTCTCTCTCTGTGTGTGTGTGTGTGTGTGTGTGTTAAAGAAGAAGAGGTCATGAATTTGAGACACATTTGAAGGAAGATGGAAGGAGTTAGAGGAAGAAAAAAGAAAGGTGAGATGATGTAAATACAGCACTCACGTATGAAATTTTCAAGAAAATTAACTTAAAATTTTAAAAAGCTATAGGGGCTGGAGAGAGATTCCAGTAATTAAGAGCACTCATTGCTGTTGCAGAGGCACTGTGTTTGATTTCTAGTACCTACATGGTGGATGACAACCATCTGTAACTCCGCTTCTAGGGAATAAGAACTATGAAGCCCTTTTCTGACTTCCAAATGGTCCAGGTCCTAGTAGATCACATACATACATGTAGACAGAGTCCACACACGTACACTAAAAATAAATAATTCTAAAAAATGAATTAAAAGCACAGGAACACAACACTCAGCTCACCATACATGTAGTCTCTCAACCTGGTTGTGCTTCAGGAAGTAACAGGGCTTCGATGAAATATATTACTATGTAACCCATACCCTACTCTATCATGAAAATGTGACCTCTGAGTAGGAGACAAATGTAATGTAAAAGGCCAAATAGCAAAAATACTGATATAGTCATTGTGTAATAGAACTTTCTGAAATGATTTTTGAACATTCAAAACTTAGCTAGTATGATAAAGAAACTGAAACTTTCATTTTATTTTATGTCAGTTCATTTAAATTTAAACAGCCTCATGAGGCTTTCCTGCTGCATATTGCAGTTCTCAAAGATGACACAGCAGAATGTCTGTGATGATTATTTGATGGGCCTAGGATTTGAATTCCCTTTATTAAATGTCTCTTAATAAGGGAGAAGTAGCTATGGGAAAATTGTCAGCCAGGAGTTGAGTTGGGGGAGTAAATAGGAGGTAGTGGTCATTTTGTGGTCTATACAAGCCTTTTGAAGTGTGGTCAGTCAAATTCTAACACTAATCTTGGTGCTGATGTGAAAGATCTTGGAAGTACAATTTAAGTTGATAATCAGTTGAATCTAATTTCATCAAAGGTATATCATGGAGCTAAAGTTGTATCTCAGTAGTAGAGAATCCAAATAGCATACACCAGGCCTCAGACTGCATCCCCAGTTCCACAAAGAAAAGAAAAACTATTATTTTTATACTGCTTTAATCAGTTGGGAGGGCAGTCAGCCTTTTGAAAAGAGTGGAGCCCTTTCATAAGTTCAGAGACTCACAACAGCATATGGGTCTTTAGTTGCTTCTCCTTGCCTCTTGGATATTCCTGACTGTTGGGTGAACAAAAAGCTTAGCTTATGCCTGTGTGATTCTTGTCCTACCTTCCTACTGCAATATAAGCACCTGCTATATTCATAATGTTGTAAACAGTTCATGATTCATTTGTCCTGCAGATTTAAGGCTTGATTAACTAGTCCCCACAGAACATACTACCAATAAAGAAAGCAGTCAATATACTCAGTTAAAATTGGTAACCCCTCAACAGTAGAAATAATGAAGTATCAGGCAACGTCCAGATATTGAAGAAATAGTCTATAATGTATTTTAAAACTCTTCCAAGGATTGGAGCAATGGCTCAATGGTTGTTTAATAGAAAATGGTGTTCTTGCTGAAGACCTGGGTTCTGTTTCCAGCATCCGCATGGCTGTTCACAACTGTTTGTAACTCTAGTTTCAGGGGATCTAATGACCTCATTGGGCCTCCAGGGGCACTGCAAGCATGTGGCACACAGACATGCATGCAGGCAAAAACATGGATACACATTGCAAGAAAGGAAAAAAGAAAGAGAGGGACAGATGGAGGGAGAGAGAGAGAGAAAGAGAGAGGACAGAAGGAAAGAAGGAAGGAAGGAAAGAAGGAAGGAAGGAAGGAAGGGGAAAAACCCTTCTAAATCAGTAATATATAGAGGATAATCAGTAAGAAATAGATAAATGATTATAAAAATAAACAAAATATTTAACAGACATTTCAAAATAGAACTTATAAAATATCTAGTAAAGGGGACACTCATTCACTAGTTATTAAAGAAATATAGTCAGAAGCACAATGAGGTTCATATCAACCAGAATACTAAATACAAACAATATCATCTCTGGGACTATGGATTACCATTTACCTATATGGCTAATATCCTCTTATGAGTGAGTACATACCATGTTTGTCTTTCTGGGTCTGGGTAACCTCACTAAGGCTGATCTTTTCTAGTTCCATCCATTTGCCATCAAATTTCATGATGTCATTGCCTTTTTTTTTTGCTAAGTAATGCTCCATTGTGTAAATGTACCACATTTTCTTTATCCATTTGTCTTTTGAGAGACATCTAGGTTGTTTTCAATTTCTGGCTATTACAAATAAAGCTGCTGTGAACATAGTTGAGTAAGTGTCCTTGTGGTATGATTAAGTATCCTTTGGGTATATGCTCAGGATTGGTATAGCTGGGTCTTGAGCTAGGTTGATTCCCAATTTTCTGAAGAACACCATATTGATTTCTGAAGTGGCTATACAAGTTTGCATCCTCACCAGCATGATATTTCCCAGTTTTTCTTCTACCACATTTAGTGTACCTGGTTTTATGTTGAGGTCTTCGATACACTTGGTCTTGAGTTTTGGGTAGAGTGATAGATATGGATCTATTTGGTTTCTTCTACATGTCAACATCCAGTTAGACCAGTACCATTTGTTGACGATGCTTTCTTTTTTTCCATTGTATAATTTTGGCTTCTTTGTCAAAAATCAAGTGTCCATAGGTGTGTCGATTTACTTCTGCATCTTCAATTCCATCAATCAACATGTCTGATTTTATGTCAATACCATGCTGTTTTTACTACTATAGCTCGGTAGTAGAGCTTGAAATCAGGGATTATGATACCTTTGGAAGTTCTTTTATTATTTTAGCTAATCTGGTGTTCTTGTTTTTCCTAATGAAGTTGAGTATTTTTCTTTCAAGGTCTATAAAGAATTGAATTGGAATTTGATAGGAATTGAGTTGAATCTATAGATTGTTTTTGGTAAGATGGCAAATTTTACTATGTTAATCCATAGACCTAGAGACACTAACTAATAAGGAGAACTCAAGAGTGTACACATGAATCCAACTGTGAACCAGAAATAGAATGGAAACCTCAGGTGGATGGCTCTGGATAGGTGTAGAGATGAGAACAGGAGAGAAAAGGTGGGGAGGATGATGGAGGGAGAGTTATTATGAGAAACAAATGGAATTGGGCTGGGGGGGGCAACTCTAGGAAGAGATAGAAACCTAGTACAATGGAAACTCCTAAGAATCTATGAGGGTGACTGTAGCTAAGACTCCTAACAATGAGGGATATGGAGCCTTAACCAGCCATCTCCTCCAACCAGACTAGACTTTCAGTGAAGGGATTGGGACACCAACCCAGCCACAAAACTTGTGTCCTACATTTTATACTTCCTACAGCATGTGCTGCACAGAAATTGTGGGAGTGGTCAACCAATGACTGGTTCAGCTTGAGACCCATACCATAAGAAGTAACCCACCTCTGACACTGCCTGGAGGGCCACTGCACAGAGGCTGGATAGCCCAGACACCTAGGATAGAACCAAACAGACTGGCAAAAAAATTCAATGAACTGATTCTTAATGCTATTCTGCTCTGCTCACAGATGGCTCCCTAGCCCGGGTATCATCAGAGAGGCTTCATCCAGCAAATGATGGAAACGAATGCACACCCACAGCCCGGGACTAGGCAGAGCTCTGGGAATCTTGTGGAAGAGTGGGAGGGGGTGTTGGAGCCAGAGGTGTCAAGGACATCTTAAGAAACCCCACAGATTCAACTAAACTGGGCTCACAGGGGCTCACAGAAACTAAACTGACAACCAGGGAGCCTGCATGGGAATGACGTAGGGGGTCTGCATATATGTTACATTTATGTAGCTTAGTTTTCTTGTGGGTCTCCTAACATTGGGAGCAGGGCCTGTCTTTGACCCTGTTACCTGCTTTGGGGACCCTATTCTTCCTACAAGGTTGCCTTGTCCAGCCATAATAGGAGAGGATGTGCCTATCACTTTCTCAGAAGAGAAAGGAGGAGGAGTGAATGGGGGGATATGGGAGAGGGACAGGAAGAAAAGGAGGGAGGGAAAACTGAGGCCAGGATACAAAAAATATAAATAAATAAATAGCAATAAAGAATAAAGTTCTGAAAATATCATGTGTTAAGTAATATGTTGAAAAACATGAACCATTATATGCTACTTTGAGACTATAAAATTGCTTCAGAAGTTTACTTTTGGAAATCAGAACAATTGTGTGTGAGGGTACATGTGTACATACTTGTATGCACATGCACGTATGTGTTTGCATAAGCATGCTATTCCAATTTATCCAGTTTATTGTTTATATTTTGAGTATTTTATATGCTCTATTAAGAAACATTCCTTACTTCAAGGTCATGGCTATATTCTATGTATTTTTCTAGAAACTTTACAGCAATGTAGTATAATTTAGCAATTATCTATGATCTTTATCAGGTTAATTTTTTAATCTTTAAAATAAGGACATAGTCTTTTATCATATCTTTGTGTTTGTTTATACCATACAGATATTTAGTGTCTTGATCCCTATTGAAAAAACTCTTGCCATGATTGACTTTTGTTGACATCTCTGGTTTCTTATATCTTAAAGTACATTTTTTTTTGTTTTAAATGAAATTACATGAAAAGATGCATTGAATGTTTCTTAGCTTTGGTAAGAGAGTTCTAATACTTTGTCCCTTTAATAAATGAATGTAGAAAAATGATGAAAATATAAAGCAAATGGTTTCCTTAGGTTTCCTTGAACAATAACAAAGATTAAAGGGATGGAGAGACAGATTATGAATAAATTCTTGTCCTTTCTCTGTTATTTGGTGCATCATTCTCCAAAAGCACCTGGCTCTGGTGATTCACAAAAGTCTCAGGGCAAAGCTTGGGAAGGAGTACAGAGGTTAAGATCTTCCATTATTTCTATTGCAAGCCCTAATGTCTTGTCTCTTGTTTGTACAGTACTTGTGTATTTGTTCTGGTTGCTGCTGTTAATGGACTTTTTGTCAAGCATGCAAACATGTTATACACCTCTATTCAACCCTGGGGTAGCCCTTTCCAGCACAATGATAGGCTATAATGGGATGAAAGGCTGACCAAATACGTGTTTAGCTCCTTAAGTGAATTAATTATTTTATGGTAAATAATTATTTCCTGTGCATGAATCCTACATCATTATATGGCTTCTCTTTCATTTTTAAATTTTATTATTAATAGGAATACAAGCCTTTAAACTAGATACATAATAAGATGAGTTCAAAAGGCTGGCTTTGAACACAAGCACTGCCATTAACATGGACTACTCTTCGTATATTCCAAAAGCCATGCTGAGGATTCATCTGTTCTCCTTTTTAACTTTTGCATCTAATTAATCTTTGTCTAAAGGGCTTGTTCCTGATATTCACCAGTATGCTTCAGTGGTGTTAATGTGCAGCAGAGTGACCTTGAGTGAGAAACAATTTTCACCCAAGCCTTTTCCAAACAATTATTTTTGAAAGGTACAAAGGAGTATTTATTTTGTTCTCCCATCACACAAGGGAAGAACATCAAAAAATTACTTTCGTTTCCTTAAGAGATTATAAATATATGACATAATACATTATGACAGGGATATGTATTATTGACATGATTTCAGTGTATTTCTGTATTTTTAGGCAGTCCAAAGTGCTTCTCTAAATAGTGTCTAGTTATCTATAAGGCCTGATCAATAAGGAGGAAATGACTAAAACAAGGAGGTAGAAGCCTTTCTAAAACAGAACTGGGAGATTTTACATGAGCAGTGTAAAGGTCATAAGAATGAATATCTAAGTGACATCTTGGGTCTCAAAATGGAAAAGTGAATTAACAAAACATTTTTCTAATAAATTAAAAGGCTTAGAGCAATAAAAGTGAGTTTCTACAGTGCTGTGCTTTTGTTTGTAATTTGCATCTATACTAGAGATAAAAGAAATCAGCAAACAATGGAAAATTCATAACTCACTGAAAATTTTTCTGGATTAAAAGAGTATTTTAAGGTTCATTTATAGGACCACAGTGAAGTTCCCCAAATACAGAGTAAACTTATGGAAGGTTTTGAATGCCTTGCTTTATAGTAATAATGAGTAGATATGAATATGTTATAAAACCAGGCCCATGTTTAGAATGATAACCCAGCCAGGAATGTAGCTTAGTTGTAGAGATATTATGTAGCATGCCTGTGGCTCTGGGTTTAAACTCTCACCATTGCAATAAATACTTAATAAATATACCAAAATAAAATACTAGGTAAACATCTCTACAAATATTCCAAAGAAACTTCATATTTGGAGAAACTCTTAGTTGAATGAAAGATAAATGTGGTGGCATATGCCTTTAATCACAGCCCTCAGAAAGCAGCTCTCTGTGAGTTCAAGGCCAGCCCCATCTACAAAGTGAGTACCAGGACAACCAGGGCTTTTACACAGAGAAACCCTATCTTGAAAAAACAAGATAGATAGATAGATAGATAGATAGATAGATAGATAGATAGATAGATAGATAGATAGATAGATAGATGGATGGATGGATGGATGGATGGATGGATGGATGGATGGATGGATGGATGGATGGGTGGCTGGGTTGGTGGGTGGGTGGGTGGGTGGATGGGCAGACAGACAGACAGGCAGATAAAGAAATTGTAGCAACACATAGCATTTAGAGGACTTCAGGTATTATTGCTCTAAACACTTCACAAAAATTCTAAATTCATGAATTATTCAGTCCTCATAATGATTACAGTGAAACTTCTGTTACAGAAAATTGTATTTTTATGGATCAAATATCCCAATATTTTCAGAGCAGAGAGATACCTGAGGCTAGAAGCAAAAGTTGAGATTGTATCATGAAATTCTTAAATGTATTAGTATGGAATTACATATTATTTTATGTAGCCAGAGTAAGTGAAGTGGGGGTAGAATATGGTCATATCTTTAAGAAAGATGAATCCATAAAGGAGAAATGTCAGGTAGATGTTATTACAGATACCCCAAGGTAACTTAATTTTATATATTCATATTTTTGTCTGTTTTGCTTTCTGGGGTGCTAGGGATAGAACACAGGGTGCTATATATGCTTGTCAAGTGCTCTTCCTCTCAACTATACTCCAAGGACTGACAAACACATGCTATAAATCTAAGCTCTAATGCTTTTATAAAATTCTGGATGAAATATAAAACATGACTAATAAAATAGTACTTATGTAATAGATGAAATATTACTTTAAATTCAGCAAGGAGGATAGTCACAATTTTAAAAAATAATATACAAATATGTTACCTTTTATTACACAAATGAAAATAACAGAACATCCAATGTGGCAGTGCTCTTTGGCCATAAGACCACACCTATAATTGAACAAATTGAGATTATTGTACATGGCAAAGAGGGAGAGTCATGAGGGTCATTAAAGAGGCCATTCATGGATTTGAGATTATATCTTATTCATGATTTGGTCACAGAGATCAAGTGGGGCTTTACATGTTCTCAGTAATTATAGTAATTTTAAGATTGGGAAAACAATTTTAACCTATTCTTTAAGAATTTCTTACACATATGGTATGTTGTTTGATTATATCAAGCCTCCATTTCCCTGCTTCCAGTTTCTCTCAGAACCCCAAAGTTGCCCTCCAAACTTCCAATCTTCTTTTTATTTTGTTTGTTTGTTCATAATCCACTGAGTCCAACTAGTGCTGCTCATGCATGCATGGGAATAAGGCCATCCACTAAACACAGGCAATAAGAAGACACATATCTGAAGAAAACTGACTCTCCCTCCATTAATAGCCATCAACTGTCAATAGCTTCTCAACTAGGGGTCCATCCATCCTGGGATGTTAATTGTCTTAATCTGATGTAGGTGGTGTGAAGGCAGTCACAGCTGCTGTGACTTCACAAGTGCAATAACCCTGTCATGTCCAGCAAACACTGTTTTTCAGCATTCCTTCCCCAAGGACTGAAACTATGTTAATAAGGCTCTAGAAAGAATAAGATTAGAGTGAGGTCAAAGCTGTAATTGATAAACAACAGGAAAAAGACATAACTAAAATCACACAGCAGTCACTAATGGGATACCTACTTTTTTCACACTCTCTGGTTTCTATTTAGGATTACATAGTGTTCTAGCATTTATTCTGATCTATCAGGGTTGCAGAGTGACTTCTTGCTGGTACTACATGGTAGGGAAGTAAAAACTTCACTGCTACCTTCTTAGGCTGAAATTTAAACTGATACAAAATTAATTAGCAAGAGAAGGTAAATACTTGTTTGCTAGAAGTACTAAATAGTAGGAGAGTTTTATAAGGCAATGAAAACCCGAAGAAGTGGCAAAGCTTGCTGGGTTTACCTTGGGTTGAACAAAAGGAGATGATTCCAGAAGAGAAACTGGAAGGTATTATTTTTAACAAGGTATCTTTGTGTAAAATTCTATTGACCTCAACTTCTCATCTCTGATTATGTGAATGTTACTTTTCTTTTGGTATAAGGACACATTCTACCGTAGGTTTCCTCAGGTCCAAAGGAAACTGTTTCTCCAAATTCTGAGGGTTATACAAAAGCCAGCATTCCTCAGGACTTTGTGAAGTTGGTTCCCCTCTACCAAAGGAGTCATTTCCCTTCTCACTGGAAGAAAGGACAAAGGGTTATCTGTGGTGCCTGTTAGCATATCAAAGCACATATTGCCCCCAGGCTCCAAACTGGTTAACCATTTTAGAGTCCAAGTTAACAGCCAACTTCTTCTCAAGCTTCCCTTTCTCCCCTAAACTTCCAGAGGTCACAGGCTTCCTGCCTCTCACTATTCTTTCTCCTTATTTGGCTGTGTTCTCTCTTTTGCTCACACTCTTTGTCTCCTTGCTAGATCTTTCCCCCTCCATATCTCCGTCTCCCCACTCTGCTCTGCTCCTGCTTCACTGCTGGTCAGATCCAGTCTGCTCCCATGGTCAGTCTACTTCTTTCTCTCTCTGTTCTGGACTCTTCCAGATGCCTCTGCCTGTTCTCTCACATTTATATTAAAAACCTTCTCCTTAACAATACCATGGAGCAGTCACGTCATCAGTTTATACAGATTTTAGCTTTCATTTTGAGGAAGAAGGAGGAGGAGGAGGAGAAGAGGAAAGATAGTGTGCTTTTCTTTGTATATATTTGTTCTTAAGAATCTTTATATAAAAATAATTGTTAATCACATTAGCATATTTTGGCTACCTCTTGTGTAAAAATTATTTCTTTTTCTCTTTTGTTGTGGTGGTAGTTTGTTTTATTGCTTTTTTGTTTAACAGGAAATAGCTAGATCAGTTCCCAGATATCAGGATTGTTTTTGTCTCATTCAAAAGGAATAACTCCTATATACAATAGGATAATATAAATTAATACACTTCTAGAATAGCCAAGCATGGTGGCACATGCCTGTAATTCCAGTATTCAGGAGGCTATGGCAGGAAGATCATGAGTTTGAGTCTAGCCTGAGTTACATAAACTAGGACTAAAGCTATCAATTGTAATTGAGAACAAAGTTCAAGAGGATCTCTTATTTGCGAGCAAAGCAGTGTTTCTGTTCTATTTCTCAATTTCACTGGTAGCTACTTATGTGTTTATGTTATAAAAAAATTACTAAGGTGGATATGTTTTGGGATTTATACTTTTCTTTATGTATGTTGTATAAAAATTTTGATTTTATTTGTTTAGCATCAATTGCCTTTAGTTTAAATTTGATAAGCTTAAATTTATGTATTTAGATATAAGCTTTCTCAAAATAGCTATGATTCATAAGCAGTAAATAACAAAGTACAACATACTCAGTGAAGTGAAGAGAACCAAGGACTAAGTCTTTAAAAAGTCTAACATTTAACTTTGTATGGACCAATACAAGTCTGCAAAGAAGACAAAACACAAATGGCCAAAAGGGTGTTTGGTCACATAGCCTGTGAATGCTACTTTACATTGAGACAGGAGCTTTATAATGAAGTGAAAGATCTTGAGCTAGGGAGACTAAGCTGATTTATGTTAGTGTGTGGCAGTTATAATGCCAAATGCCCTAGCAAGTGGGACTTCAATTGTAGGGGGAAAAACAATGAAATAACTGAGGCACAAGGCTGCATGGCTGTCATTAACAATATTCTATAATTCACAGATAAAAGTCTTTGAATTTATTAACTCAGCAGACCACTAGATACTACTAACACAAAAATTACATCATTTTAGGCCTACATGAAATATTCCTTTATCTTGCTGTAACCCACCTCTGATGTAGGATGCCCTTCTGTATGCTGTGAATATATGAGGTTACTAGGAACTTTTAACAAGATAGGGTATTAACTTTTGTACAGTCTCGGAACTTACATGTATTTTTAACTATTACAATTTGGTAATTATGTGCATATGAAATTAATAAAAGTTAATTCCTATAATGATTTGTGACCTTCCTACATCTGTGAATTTTTGAGTAATTTTACATATCACAAATGATGCCACATCTTTATATTTTTAAAATTGTATTACTTACTGCTCAAGAATGGCATCCTGTTGTTAAAAAGGTAGATATTAATAATTGTACATTCAACATTATAAATAACCTTATGAAATATACAAATACACAATAAGGACAGATTCAGACAAAAAGAGCCGCTAAATGGGTCACAGTATGTTTGATAAATGTGTGTAGGCTTGAGAGAGAGGGGATAAAGGTTAAATGCCAGCATAGGTTAAAGGGGTAATTTAAAGTAATAAAATGAGGTCCTTAAAAAGGAATAGAAAAATAAAAAATCATAATAAGCCACATAAATATGGAAAATATTCAGATAGTCTGGATTATGTATACTATTGTGCTTTCTTTGATTTTTTTTGACTGTTAATGAGCTAACTTCAGAGAGACATTTTATTGTGGGGGCTGCTAAGCTAAACCAACGTAAAGGTATCTTAATGTCAAATTTAGGTCTCAGGATATGTTGTTTTAGAAAGGAGGTTCTGCTTTTGTTCCCACAGAAGATAAAACATAGATTTCTTCCAGGCTGTTAATGTTTGATCAAGTCAGACCCGCTGAGAGATCTCCATGGGAGTGATTAACCCATGTGATCCAACATCCATAACAGTTTCAAGGCAACTAGCTGAGATGATACTGCCTTACAGACTACTACACCCAAGATTTAACAATTCTAAATTTTATCAGGATCCCCATAAGGTTACCAGTGCCCCCAATCAACAGGAAGTAGTATAGAAAACCACACCCAAATTCCCAAAACATTGTTTAAAAATGTTTGTTTTCATTTAAAAGTGTTGTTTATAAATGATTAATGCTCATAATCAATCTCTTCTAAAGAAAAAGGAGAATATGATAATAGAAATGTTAAAAAGGTAGATTATTAAATCTACTTTAATCCAAAAAAATGACTGTTAATCTCAAAATGCTTTACATTGGTATGGATTTTGGTGTACTCATACAAATTTAAGGTCAATTTTGTTATACTATATATTTATATATACTCTTGATTAAGGTATTATGTTTATGAAGCTCATTTAAAAATGTAATGTACAGTTAAGAAATACAATTAACAGTCATTTATAATAGTCAAACTTATAGTTATGTTAGGTTTTCTAGATATGCAGACATGTATTTCATAGATAGGCAATCTTAAAACACTCCAAAGACCTACAGAATATGGTACTTAAAGTGTTTTAAAAATGTCTTTTCCTTGACAGTGAGACATGTCTGCTTCTGACAGCACCAATTACTTCAAGAAGATGATGAGCATTGATGATGGGCTCCTTAAGGAGTTTGCTTTTAATGTGGTAATTGTAGCCATTTGGTCAAGAAACTGCTCTTGTTTGGACTGCTTGATGGTATGCTGTATAAACTCCACATGCAGAACCCACAAGAAAATGACCACTGAACTTTGTCAAAACAAGGTGGGATGGTCCTTCAGGGCCCCTGCTTCAGAGAAGAAACTGCCAGGCATTCTATAGGACACAGAAGAAAATGACTGACAAACTGCTAACATATGCAGAAGAGTTCCAAACTTCCTGCTTCACTGAGAAGTCAGCCAGATACTCTAGGCCTATAGCCTGAAAATGGATGGCTCAATATTACAGAACTTTTGGTGACCATTCAGGAAGCCAGATATCTCTGTCATTTCTAGAGTTTTGGAAGTTGAACATAATGCACTTCCTGGTTACCCAGGTAATATTATATCCTTCTGGGGTCTTTGATGGTGTTGAAGACTAGATAGTTATAATTACAGTTTTCCTTAGTCATGATAAAAGATAAATTAGATAAAAATTTACACTCACAAAGATAGAATAGATGATAGAGTATTTTCTTTGATTTTGTCAAATACAAATAGACTAAATGTAGACAGAGACTGTATTTCGTTTCCTGACTGCCCAGACCCGAATGATCACACAGAAACTATATTAATTACAACACTGATGGCTAACTCTTACACCATAAATTCATACATAAGTCTTATCTATGTTTAGCCACATGGCTTTACCTTTTTTCCGTAAGGCATTTTCATCTTGCTTCCTCTGCTTCTAGGTGGTAATTGCAGACTGAGCCTTTTCTCTTTCCAGAATTCTCCTTGTCTGGTGGCCGCACCTATACTTCTTGCCTGGATACTGCCCAATCAGCATTTTATTAAACCAATATGAGTGATAAATCTTTACATGGTACAAGAGCATTATCCCACAGCAACTAACTATTGTAGCTGTAATTCTTGCTTAATAGCTGTTTTGTTATATGCAATTTTACAATGTTAAAGTTAAAAGCTTTCTTTTTCATTCAGCAGAAAAAGGGAGATGATGTGGGGTACCCTTCTGTATGCTATAAATATGTCTTATTACCATTGGTTAATAAAGAAGCTAATTTGGCCAATAGCCAGGGAGAATATACCTAGGCAGGGAATCCAAGCAGAAACAGGAGGAAAAGAATTCAGAATAAGGGAGATGCTAGAAGTCACTGGAGAAGCAAGAAGTGAGGTAACAATCTATGAGCCTTGTGGTAAAATATAGAATATTAAAAGTGGCTTAATTTAAGTTGTAAGAGCTAGTTAAAAATAATCCTGAGCTAACAGGCCAATGAATATATAATTAATATTAAGCCTATGAGTAGTTATTTTCAAAGCAACTGAAGGACCAGGCAGGATGAGAAACCTCCAGCTACATACCTCTGTTGTTTCTACCAACATATTTTTTAAATGACTTGATTTTTAACTTCCTTCATTCTATTACCACAAATATGCTTTCACGTGGGAACATGGAATATGGGGTAAATTAGCTCAATATTTCCCAAGCCATGATCACTCTGGAATAAACTCTGTTATTGCCTGTGAGGTGAGATCTCATTGGTATGTTGCTGTTGTTTTGTTTTATTTGTGTGTGTGTATGTGTGTGACTATAACAATCAGATTGAGAAGATAATTGCAACATCATATGAAATCAGTAATACATTAGTGCATAAATAGTCACTAATTTGTAATAAAGTATGTTCTTCTGTTTCTAGAGGCAGACCATATAAGGATAAAAGAGGTTTTATTTCTTAATAAAGGAATAATGTTCAATTTAATCATAATTTCCCCAAGAATGTGATATAAAATAACAATAACTTCATCAGAGCCTTGGCATCCAAATTGGCCCATTCAGGATGTAAATGTTCAGTTTTTAGGGATTGGAACTTTATGTCAGGAAAAATAGAGCACAAAGTTTGTTTAATATGTCCAGAAGGACATAGAGGAATATTAAAACCATATGTGGCTAACATAACAATTAATTTGTGGGGATTCATTACAGCAATGGAATACTCAGATTAATATTACCACAATCTTAGAAACAAACCATAAATTACTTCATGTTTCTGGGAAAGATATTATAATATATTATAAAGAACAGTTACTAATCATTTAAGTTGTATAAAAACAAGGCACAACTACTATTGATATTTCAAAGGCACCAGTAGTCTTACCTTTAAAATAGTTGACAGACAAACATGTATGGAATACGCAGTGGCCTTTAACAAATTGAGAAACTGCAAACTTTAGAACAGCTGGTACAGGAGCAACTAGATGCTCAGCATATTGAAGAATTGATCAACCCTTGGAATTCTCCTTTATTTGTTATTCCACTTCTATTATTGTGTATATCACCATGAGGCTGTGGCCTACTGGTAAGGTTCTACTCTTTTTCTATATCTCCATTTGGATTTTCCACCTGGCTTTACTCTAATAAACCATTGGCCAAAATAGCTTTATTCATTAACCAATGAAAGCAACACAGATACAGAAGGACTTTCCATATCATTTCTCCTTTACTGTCTAATTAAAAAGGAAGGTTTTAACTTTAGCATAGTAAAATTACATAAAACAGTTATCAAACAAGAATTATAATTATAATATTTGGTCCAATTACATTGTGCAAATTAAGGAAAATACTCTATCATCAATCCTATCTTTGTGAGTCTACAGTTTTATATCTAATTTGTTTTATAATTACAATTATCTTTCTTCAATTCCATCAGACTCCAAAAAGATATATTACCTAAGTAAACAGGAAGTGCATTGAAGAAAGTTCCAAAACTCTAGAATTGACAGAAACATCTCACTGCCTGGAGAGTCACCCAAAGTTCTTCTGTAATATTGGGGCATCCATCAGCCTACAGACCCATAATATCTGGCAAACTTTTCCATGAAGCAGGAAATTGGAAGGTCTGTTCCATCTTGTTGCTTTCTTGTATGTCCTGCAGAATGTCTGGCAGATTCTCTCATGAAGCAGAAACCATAAAGGAATAGCTCACCTTCTTTTTTTTCAGATATTTATATATTCATTTTTTTCCCACATTTAATTTTTTATTATTGCATTATAAATAGCTCACCTTCTTTAGGCAAGTTCAACAGTCATTTTTCTGTGGGTTCTACATGTCCAGTTTATACAGCATAGCATCCAGCAATATAGGCAAGAACACTTTATTGCCCAAATGGCTAGCAAATTCCATAAGGAGCCTCTTCAAGGCCCACCATCTTCTTGAAGTAATTGGTGTTGCCAGAAGCAGACATATCTCACTGTCGAGTAAAGTTGAAGTTCTTAAAACATTTTAAATGTCATATTCTATAGATCTTTGAAAGGTTTGAAGAGTACCTATCCACCTGAAATGTATCTCAGTACATATAGAAAACCTAACTAACATGTCTACAGTTTGACTATTATAAATGACTATCTATTAATCTGTATTTCTTAATTATACATTACATTTATTTAATTTATAGATTTATTTTTAAAATGCCAACCCAAGTTCCCACTCCCTTCCCTCCTTCCATTCCCTCCACATACCCTCCTACCCCATCCCCATCTAATCCTCAGAAAGGGTAAGGCACATTGCTTTGGGGAAGGTACAAGGCCCTCCCTACTATATCTAGGCTGAGCAAGGTATATATCCAAAGATAATAGGACCCCAAAAAGCCAGTACATGAAGTAGGGATAAATCCTGGTGCCACTGCCAGTGGCCTCTCAGTCTGCCCCTGCCATGCAAATGTCCACCACATTCAGAGAGACCAGTTTGGTCCTATGCTTGTTTCTTCCCAGTCCAACTGGAGTTGGTGAGCTCCTATTAGCTCAGGTAAACCTTTTAAGTGGGTGAACCCATCATGGTATTGACCTCTTTTCTCATATTCTCATTCCTTCCACTCTTCAACTGGACTTTGGGAGCTTAGTCTGGTGCTCCGATATGGGTCTCTGTGCTGTCTAAACATCATACCTTAAACAAGAACAGAAATACATATACACAGTGTAGCAAATTGACCTTAAATTTGTATCAATAGACCAAAGTCTATACCAATGCAAAATATTCATCTTTATATCATATCTCCCTTATTTTTTAGAAATTGTTTGTGACCATTAATTACTTATAATCACCCCTTCAAATAAAAACAAATATTCATAGGCAATCATTTTGAGAATTTGGGCATAGTTTTCTCTAAACTACTTTCTGTTCGGTAAACTATTTTTAGGGTTCCTGAAGACCTCTTTGGGGGTCTTGTTCCATTATACCACATTAGTCTGGAAGGAATCAAAAGGTTCTCATCTTCTGTGGAAAAAAAGCAGAGCCTATTTTTCAAAGTATTGTATCCTTAGACTTAAATTTTGAAATCAAGATATCTTTAAAATAAATATGTTGGTTTAGCTTAGCAGCCCCCATAATCAAATGTCTCTCTGCAGTCAAAAAATTAAAAGAAAACAGAATAATATAAATAATCCAGACTTTCTGTATATTTTCCATCTTTACATGGCTTATTTTTCTTATTCCTTTAATCTATGTCTGTATGTACTCTTTTATATAACTTTTACTGCCTCTTTAAAGACTTTGTTTTATTTTTTAAAACTTTCTTTTTATAACTGTTTATACTTTTTTCTTCTCTCTCCCAAGTCTATGTACATTTATCCAACATTGTGACCCATTCAGATGTCTTTTTCATCTGAATCTGTCTTTATTGTGTATTTGTAATCATATTCTGACTAGGAGCACTTTTAAAAATGCTAAGTGGTATGTCTAACACTAAGGCCACTTTGCTTTTTGGCCCCACCCAGTCCAATATGGCAGAGGTACATTGATGACCAGCTCTGTGAGCCATGCTCACCACCCTAGCTCTGGGGATGTAGTGGGTCTATGTTGACATTAAGCTACTAGTAGCATGCTGCTCATGAACCCCATTCAAATGTTCTGTAATAGGACTTCCTAAAAGAGCTAGACCAGTTCTTGCTGACAGCACAAACAAGGAAGCCAGGTCTTAAAGAAATCATGCAATTTTTGCCAGTAACACTAAATCAGGAAGACTTCTCTTAAAGGAGCCATGGCTTGCCACCAGCAAATAGAGTCCATCTGAAAAAAATGTGCCTACCAAGAAACTGTGTTTGACTCTGTCCTTTTGCGTCAAGAATTCCTTTCCAAACTCAGTTTTTATGTGAATGTAGTTGCTCATGTTGGTGCACCATTATGTAAACAGAGACTGCATGCTTGTTTCTCAACTGCTCAGACCCAAATAATCATACAGAAACTATACTTAATACAGCACTGCTTGGCCAACATCTCAGGCATATTTCTAGCTAACTCTTATATCTTAAATTAACCCATTTCTATTATTTTTGTGTATTGACACAAGGCTGTGACCTACCAGTAAAGTTCCAACGTGTTCTTCCCCTTCAGCAGCTTCATGGTGTCTCCTTGACTCTGCCTATTCTCTTTCTATATCTCTGTTTGGATTTTTCACATGGTTTTATTCTGCTAAGCCATTGGCCAAAACAGTTTTATTCATTAACCAATAAAAGTAACACATATACAAAAGGATTACCCACATCAAATTTGCCTTCACAGTGCCTACTTATTAATTATTCTCAGCCTACTAAGAGATATCAATGGAAGATTCTACCACAGGGAATATTAAATAGCCCTATCCTGTGCCAATATTTTGTATGTCAGCCAATAAAAATGATATATAAGCAATTTTCTGAAACTATAGTTTACCATTATGTGGACAACATTTTACTATCTGATTCAAATGCAGATACTATAGAAAGAATGTTTGAAGAAGTGAAGAAAAATTTGCTTTTTAGGGAATTATAAATTGCTCCTAAAAAAAATGAGGATATTATATTAATTATTTAGGTTATAAAACAGGTTTAAAAAATGAGACCCCAAAAAGTGCAAATTAAGAGAAATCAATTGCAGACTCTTAATGACTTCCAAAGATTGCTAGGAGACATTTCCCATCCACAGTACACTATTGGGTTAAGTCCTAATGACTTGAATATTTTTTTAAAAAAAAAAAAAACCTTAGATGGTAAGAAAGACTTAAATAGTCCTAAGAAATTATCAGATGAAACTGAAAGAGAATTGACTTTGACTGAAGAGAAATTACAGGAGACACATGTGGATTGTGTGGATCCAAATTTTAACTGCATTCTGATCATACTACCCTCCAAACATTTCCCTACAGGAATTTTAATGCACTGAGAATATATTATCTTAGAATGGTTATTTTACCACATAAACTAAATAAAAAAAATGAAAAACTTATGTGGAAAATGTTTTTGAGTTAATTCTAAACAAAATTGAGATTTCTATCAAGACTACTATGATTTTAGCAGGACTATAGCCAGCAGAAATCATAGTAACTTTTAAGAATGATTAAATTGACAAATTATGGGAAGAAAGTGAACCCTGGTAAAGTGTTTGTAGTAATATTTTGGGAGAGGCTAACAACAACTTTCTCAAAAGTAAGAGAATTCAACTTATAAAGAGAACTAATTGGATCCTTCCTCACTTTGTACACTACACACCAATAACTGGAGTTCCTACATTCTATATTGATGCAAATAAATCAGAAAAGGCAGGTTACAAACCAGAAAATTTAAGTAAAGTGGATCAAAACCTTTCTGATTCTGTCAAAAGTAAGAATTATATGATAGTCTATTGGTACTAAGGGATTTTAAAGAACCTCTCAACATAGTTACCAATTTTCAATATGTTGAAGGAGTTGTTTTACATATTGAAACCACTGAATTTATCCTAGATGATACAGAACTGACTATTATTTATCAGTTGCAAGATACAATCAAGAATGGGAATCATCCCGTATATGTAACATGCATCAAATCCCATACAAGTCTGCCAGGTCCTCTAGCACAAGGTAATGCAGAAATTGATCAGTTATTTATTGGAAATGTGCAGAAGGCCTCACAATTTCATTTAAAAACATCATGTCAATATCAATGGTTTTAAAAAGACTTCTATCATATGGGAATAAGGCAAGGAAATTATAAGGAAATGCCCTAATTGTTCTTTATACAACCAAACACCACTCAAGTAACCCAAAGTGTACTCAAAGGCATGAAATCTGGTAGATGGATGTGTTCAGTTTGGAGAATTAGGAATACTAAAATATGTACACCACATCATTGATATCTACCCAGGTTTTCAATGGGCAACTACTTTGAGTTCAGAAAAGGCTGATTCAATAACCACATATTTGCTAGAAATTAAGGCCATCATGGGTATACCTGTACAAATATAGACAGACAATGGTCCAGCATATGTCTCTAAGAAAATGAATCAGATTTTTGCTTATTATAATATAAAGAATATTACAGGTATACCACACAATCCTACAGGGCAGACAGTTATAAAAGAATCAAGTCAAACTCTAAAGGATATGTTAAATAAACAGAATGGAATGATAAATACTCCCAGAAATAGATTGCATGTTTTTATTTAACTTCGAATTTTCTAAATGTTAATGAGAAAGGAACAACAGCTGTGGAGAGACATTGGATAATAGGGAAAACTATGGAATTAAATCAGATATACTTTAACAATGTACTGACCTCAGAATGGAAACCAGGATATGTGTTACATTGGGGAATGGGTTTTGCTTTTTCCCACAAGAGAAGAAAAGCTATGGGTACCATCAAAACTGATAAAGATTCGATTTGAATAAGAGGCACCTCTTAATTAGAAGAGATGATAGCTCATTAAGCACTATGGCCATTTGGTCTAAACTAGCCTACAAAACTAACAATTACTTTTCATTTGAAGAGATATAACTTGCCAAAAGAGAATCTCCCCAAATTAGGGTTGGGGAAGGGTTTTGTTTCTGTCTTTTCTGGAAAATAAAGGTATCCAATTAAGGAATCTGAAGACCACTGAACAAATAAGACATCTAAAGAAAAAGAACAAATCAGTCAGAAAAAAAAATTATCTCAAGAAAAAGAGTAAATTGGCCTATTGTTATATTACATTCACAACAGGATAAAATTTTGTAAATCTTCCCAAATGTTTGTTTTTGCTGTTCTCTACAAGCATATAATGCAAATAGTCTTTTTGTAGTCCCAGTCTAATTAAAAATCAAAGCTGGCTTTGGAGTTGGAGTGTGGTTCTCTCCTTCTCTAAACCCAAGCATGCTTATTAAAGCAAAATTCAAAATCTCTGTCTCATGTCAAAAGGGCTACTTGACATAGGACAGAAGAAAAACAAATATTTAAGTACCACTTTATTACCATGAGTCTCATAATCCTTTGGTTTTATATTGACTCTTTAACAGCTTTTCATAAGGTATAAGATTTATAAGATTATATATATTATATATATATTAAACTTTTTGTCATGATATTAATGGTCACATAGAGTACTAACTAATTCTAGAAAAAGGTTTCATCTACCTTCCTATACATGATTTCAGGTTTGAGTTTCTATCAGTGATCCAGAAGTACACTTAACAGTGACCTTTGAAGTCTCCATAAGGAAAATGGAGCCCAACAATGGTGATTCCTCCAGGACTATGATAACACCACTAAGATCAAAACACCTCCTAAAGATTGGCTTTGGACTACAAACTACTCAGAACAATTTTGAGATGATCCATCCTAACAGACTACTCTAGGCAAGACTTGAGACAAGCCCTGCAGTTTCCCTTTATGCAGAGACTAGGTAACAAATGATACAGCTATTTCTCCTAGGACTTGATAATTAACCCAATTTTTTTCTTCTCAGGACCTCTTAAAAATGCCATCACCTCCATGGGAATGCAAACTTGTGCAACCACTTTGGAAATCAGTGTGGCGGTTTCTCAGGAAATTGGGAATCAACCTACCTCAGGATCCAGCAATGCCACTCTTGGGAATATACCCAAGAGAAGTCCAATCATACTACAAAAGCATTTGTGCAACTATGTTCATAGCAGCATTGTTTGTAATAGCCAGAACCTGGAAACAACCTAGGTGCCCCTCAATGGAAGAATGGATCAAGAAAGTGTGGATTATGTACTCATTAGAATACTACTCAGCGGTAAAAAACAAGGACATCTTGAAGTTTGCATGCAAATGGATGGAAATAGAAAACGCTATCCTGAGTGAGGTAACCCAAACCCAGAAAGATGATTATGGTATGTACTCACTCATTAGTGGACCCTAGCTATAAAATAAAGGTCACCAAGCACTTAGCTCGCAAGCCCAGAGAAGCT
>PVIU01022485.1:0-29270 GCA_004026605.1 Ondatra zibethicus
GGGGGCGGGCGGGGGGGGAGCTGCTGGCCAGGGGGCGGGAGGCGCGCGCCACCGCCCGCGCCGGAAGTGAACCGGCGGCCGCGGCGGGGAGCGCGCGCGCGCGGCCGGGCGCAAGTCGGTCCGCCCTTGGGCCGCACGACCCTCAGCCCCGCCCTGTGTGCCGGGGCTGGACGCGGGGGCCCTGTGATCCGCGCCGCTGGGTGCTCGATCGCCCCGCCCAGTCCCCGCCAACGCCCGCTCCGTGGGTCGGTCAGTCAGTCCCGGAGCGCGCGCCGCGGGAGCTGAGGGCGCTCTCAGCGTAAGGGAGAGGAGCGGCGCGCCTGGAGAGGCGGCGGCGGCGCGGCTGGGGGACGCTAGCAGCTGCTGCCGCGCGGGGCTCCCGGAGGGCCGAGGGGCTGCCACGGTGAGTGCTCCACCGCCTGGCCCTCGAGGTCGGGGAAAGGAAGGATCCAGGTCCCCGGGAGGCGCTGCCGCCTCCATTTTCCTGGCTCCCGGCGTGGCCCTCCGGGCCAGAGCGAGCGGCTACCGCCCGGGGCGGGGTCGCTGCCCGAGCTCTCGGCGTTCGGGCTGCGCCCAGCCAGGCGGCCTGCGGTAGGTAGGGGTCGGCGGGGCCTGGGCTGCCCCCACTCGGGGCGGCATCGTGCAGACAATAGGGCCAGTGGGTAGGTGCGGCGGGGCTTCTACTCCGCACTGGGCTCTGGTGGCTGGGGACTGCTCGCAGGTGAAAAGGGACTGGCCCCCGGTAGCCGCAGACACCGGTGGCTCGATGCGGGTTTGTTCTACCTTTTATGCCCTGCCCGCCTTCATAAATTAGTTCAATGCAGAGACGTCGAAAGTCGGGGTGCCTTCTGTGTCTTCTAATTAAGCAAAGTAATTGCTCTAGTGCTTTTCAGCCTCATCTCATCTTTCCGCGTACATTCCCGCCGGAAATCCAAACTGCAGTTCAGTGGAGGACGACAGAAAGGGAGGAGGCTGCCTAATAGTGTCGGAAGGATGCCTTCGTTTTAAGATGCTGATACCCTTTTCCTATTCAGACATTGTCTTGGAATGGCCCCACTGTGTGAACTGGAGACTGCTTGATCCTTATGTAGATATAAAGCTGTGCCTTAGTATGAAATAAGAGCTTTGGAAAATGATACAAGAGTTGCATGTTTCCTGTGTGTTGCATTTCATACATTCTGTGGGAAGAGCAGTTAGGGGTGGATACTGCCTGCAGCATTTCTCATGGAGAAGTGGAGAGCCGCCCAAATTGGTTTAGTCCTCCATAGAGGTAGCGGGCTAGCGTGATTCGATTATTAAAGGGTGACTTTGTGTTCTTTAGAATATTGAAGTCAGCAAACAGTGTGGAAACCTACTCAGGTACAGTGGGAGACACAAAACGAACACCCCCACAACACTGAGTGGCAGAAACGGCGCGTTGAAACAGAGTAAACTAACGGTCCATACAGAATAATAGGCTAGCAACATGATATTGGATAAGCAGGCCATTAACTCTGCAGTAGTTCCCACCTGTTTAACTTTCAGCCTGTTATCAAGAAGGTTGAATGAGATAATGCAAAATTGGTAGCCCCTTACCTATCTGTGAGAGGCTCAATGCATGCTAATTCCTTTTCCTACTGCTGGGGGTGGGGTGTCGGCTTGTGAGGGGGTGGGTCAGAAGTGAATATTGGTAATAGTGCATTATAAAGGCATACCATAATGCAGTGAAGAAAAGGTGAATTCTACATTGAGGTCAGTGGAGGGGTGAAACTATGGAAGCTGCTATGGGTGGAGTCTTTTAAAAGGTTGGATATTTCTTTTAAAAATAATATTTTATTAGCACATATTAATTTTACATAATAATGAGTTTCATATTTTCATACATGTGCATCATGTATTTCGAGTATTTCAACAGAACTGGTGGGATTTCAACAATGTAGACTTGGAGAGGAAGACATTCCACGTGTAGGTGGTGATTATCTTTTTAGAACTGGATTCAGGAGCCAGACATGGTGGATCATGCCTGTAGTCTCTTCACACAGGAGGCTGAGGCAAGAGGATTGCAGTGCAGTCCAGGTCAACATGAGTTATAAAATGAGACCCTGTCTGAAAAACCAACAAACCAGCCCCCCTCCACGAAAAAAAAAATCCGAATTCTCTAAGAAGAAGAACGTTGGATAAGTGGCAAAATAAAGACACCCTTTAAAAACCTTTCTTGCATTTGATTTTTTTTTTTTTTTGCACCAGCCGTTTTGCGATGTTTGGATTGCTACTCACTTTAGAGAGGAACTATGTGTGGTCATTTTTTTGTGATGAGTATTAGCTCTATTTAGTATTCCACACGGACAGACTCTTTAGGTCTCACTGGGATTATTCAGTTAGTGTTTGGCTGACAGTAGTGGAGTGGCAGGCATCTTTTGAGAATGTTTACACAATTTTTAACACTTTGTTTTCTGGCCAGATGTTTTTAACCATTATTTTTGAGGGTAATTGTGTTATTTTTTGTTTCTGTTTTGCTGGGTTTTGGTTCTTTTCAAATAAATACTTAGTGGACTAGAAAGAAGCAAGGGCAACAGATTGTGGGATACACATTTGCTTTGGTTTGGAAGCTGTGAATGTCTACATTGGTATTCCCCAACTATTTCTTTAAGAAAAGTAATAATAATGGAGTAAGATATGTAACCTCCAGTTAACTATTAAGTTCTTAATTTCTTTACCTGTAAAATGAGGAGGTTGGAGTAGATTACTGGTTTCCATGTTATTTCTTACTGATCTTAAGATTTTGTTTTTTGATACAGTTTTGGAGCCTGTCCTGGAACTCTAGACCAAGGTGGCCTTGAACTCACAGAGATCCACCTGTCTCTGCCTCCCAAGTGCTGGAATTAAAGGCATGTGCCACCACCACCCAGCCTTTTGAGGAGCTAAGATTGGTAGCATGAACCTTGAAGGGTCCAGGTAGGAGGATACTGAGTTTAAGGACTGCTTACATCATGAGACTACCTCAAAACAAAAGAAATGATTTAAAATTTTAATTTTGATGAAGAGCTTCTAAGGGTCTTTAGACACTTAACTTAAAGTTCATTAAACAGTTTGGAGATACAGCTCAATTTGAGAGCAGTGACCAAACATGGCAGGGACCTGGATTTGATACCTACCACCACAAAACCCTTAGTCTAATTTGTAATGTTTGAAATCAGGAGTGGTGACAGCATCAGAGCAGGTGAGATGCTAAGGCAGGAGGAATAAGGCTAGACTAAGCTATATACTGAAGCCCTGACTCAAAAGATGTTTTAAAATTATAATAGCAAATAGTTACTATATAATATGTACTATTTTCAACACTTCATAGTATTGAATTATTTATTCCTCACCATGCCTCTATGAAGGAGGTCTGTTATTTGAGAAAACAAGCAGAGATAGTAAGTTTCTTTCCCAAAGACTACACAGCTATGAAGTAAACACAGAGATTTACAACTAGGTAGCCTAATTCTTGTATTCTTACCACCTTCCTGTGCTGCTATATGATAAAACTAGCACATTTTTTTCTTTTTCTCGTGTGTTAAAATCTTTATACAACTTTTGCCATTTTAAGCATTAAATAGTTAACTTTCTGTGGTGTTAAATCTGTTCACGTTTAGAAGCAACGATGGCTTCTGCCTTTAATCCCAGCACTCAGGAGGCAGAAGCATGCGGATCTCTGAGTTCAAGGCCATCCTGGTCTACAAAGCTAGTTAGAAGACAGCCAGGGCTACGCAGAGAATCCTTGTCTCCCAGAGGAAAGAAGTTCCATGTTATTGTGTAACTGTTACACTGTCCATTTCCAGAGCATTTTCACAATCCCAAACTGAAATTCTACCTGTTAAACAGTAACTTCATATCTACTACTGCAGCTTCTAGTAGCTACTTTCTTACTTTGTCTCTATGCCTTTGACTACTGTGGGTACTCACTGTAAGTGTAGTCATAATTTTGTTGTTGTTGGGCTTTTCTTTTTACCCAGAATCTTAAATTGAAGCCCAGGCTATATTGGAATTCACTGTATAGTTCAAGCTGACTTAAGCTCATCACTGTAGCCTGTTTGTTTAATTTTTTTTTAAAGCACATTAGAGATCCGAATGACCTGCAGACTCAGGCTTCCCTTACACTATCTCTGTGTTTACTTGGGAGTTTTAAATGAGCAATTGATAGGAAACTTAATAGACTGGAGACTTTTTAAACTTCAGTCTTGCATACTGTTTATTCATATAAAATTGTCTCAACAACATATTACTGTACACTCTGTTCAATTAAATGGACAAAGTCAAACATTTCTATGGGGGTGTACTCATCCTGTTTAAGTCATTGCTTGTTAAAAACAATGAACATTTAACAATAAGTCCTGATAGCATATCATAAATGTTTTTGCAGCTCATTGTGTTTCTTATTTTGCCTTGTCTCTTAAACACTTTTGTAGTGCTGTGAAAAGATACCATGACCAAGGCAACTCATACGAAAGTGCTGAGTGCTGGGATTAAGGGCATGTGCCTGTCTTAAAATTTTATTTTTATGTTTCTTTACATCTTTTTATGTGTATGAGTGTTTTATCTGCATATATGTATGTGTACCATGTGTGTCCACTGAGGTCAGAAGAGGCCATTGGATCCCCTGGAACTGGAGTTATAGATGGTTATGAACCACCATGTGGATTCTGGCAACTGAACCTGGGTTCTCTACATGAACAAGTGTTCTTTCTTCTTGGTAGTTGTAAGTGCTTGATATGGTGCTACAAACTGAACTCAGATCCTCTGCAAGAATAAATAGTACACTGAGCCTTTTCTCCAGTCCCAACTTTTCATATTCTTATTAGTCATTTGGGATATAGCTGTAAGATTTTTGCTTAATTTTAAAATTCAATCTTTTTTTTTTAGGCTTGTAACAGTTCTTTACATACTAAATACAAGCTATTTATCCAGATATATTTTCTCTTAATTTGGTGCTTGCCTGCTTTTATTTATTCATTTTTGTGTGTGACAGGGCTTGTCATGTATCCTAGGATGGCTTCAGATTCATTAAAATACTTTGACCTCAGCCTCCTGAGTGCCAAGATTAACAATGTGTTTCATAATACTCACCTTGTACCATCTAACCTTTTAAATGTTTTAATAATGGACTTCATCAAGATTGTTAATTTTTCTTATGATTATAGGTATTTTCTGTGTCCTAATAAATTCCTATTTCAAAGTTGAAAAGACATATTCCTGTATTTTCTCTTGTATGAGTTTTATAAGTTTAATTCTTGCATTTCTGGCTGTGCTCCATTTTGAATTAAACTTTTATTGTGGTATGATGTAAAAATTGAAGCTCTCCTCCCTCCTTTATGTCTAATTGTTTCACTATTTTAAAAAAAACACTTTTCTCTTTATCTGCCTTGAGTTCCTCTTTTTGAAAAATCACTTGATTTTATAAGTGTGGGTCAATCCATGTCTGTTACATTGATGTAATAATTCCCTGTACTTTTGCCAATATTAATTATTTTAAATATCATTAGTTCGAAATCAGGTAGAGTAAATCCTTCAGTCTGTTCATGATTGTTTTGACTAATCAAAGTCATTTTTTAATCATGAATTTTAGAATCACTTTGTTTGATTTATTATTATTTTTGTGATGCTGGAAGTTGAACCATAGAGCTACATTCCTACCTCTATCTTGTTAATTTCTGTTTTTAAGAAAATATTTTTCTTTTGATGGTGGTTGTAATTGTATCAACTTCCTAGTTTAGTTTGGGGAGAACTTATAAAAATATTGCATTTTCCAATAAGTTGGTATTGTGCATTTGTCTGTTTAGGACCCTAATTTCTCAGTAGTGTTCTGTATTTTTCATGTGTAACATTTTATTACAATGTTACATAAACATTGTGTTCAGCCCTACTTCTGACACTTCCTATACTCGAATCCTCCTTTATACATACTTTCTTTTTACAATATAAATTAAGATTTAGTCTAAAGATTTTCCAAGTGATATCTTTATCTGATTCATAGAGGAGGGGACTATACCCATTGTGATCTCACAGTACTAGAAATAGAAACTTAAATTGGCTTTAGAAATGTAAAACTAAAGATATTCTCAGGGCTGGGGATTTAGCTCAGTGGTTGCCTAAACACTTAAAATTAGAAGTTTAAAGCTGTCTAAATTCTTTTGGCTTGTGTGGTTTTGGATACTAATTTAAACAAGCTATGTTAATGTCCTGGTTTTCTTTCTTTCTTTCTTTCTTTCTTCCTTCCTTTCTTTCTTTTTTTTTTCCTTTTTGGTCAACTTGACATAAGCCAACATTATCTAGGAAAAGGAGCATTGTTATTGTTTGTAGGCAAGTCTGTGAGGCATTTTCTTGATTAATGATTGATGTGGGGAGGGCCTAGCCTCCTGGCAGGGGGATGCCTCCCCTGGGCATGTGATCCTGGGTGTTTAAGAAAGCAAACAAAACAAGCTAGGGCAGACAAACCAGCAAGCAGTATTCCTCCATGGCTTCTGCTTCAGTTCTTCCCTCTAGGTTACTTCCTTGAGTTCTCCATATGGTGAAATAATCCCTTTCCTCCCCAGGTTGCCTTGGTCATGGTATTTTTCATAGCAGTAGAATCCTAACTAGGGCAGTTAACATGGTCTAATCTTTCTAAGAATTTTAAAATTAAAATAGTTTTTTATTTGTTGAGATGGGGAGGTATCAGGACAACTTTGGGAGTCAGTTTTCTCCTTCCATCATATGGATTTAGGAAACTAGCTCATATCATTGTTCTCAGTGGCAATACTTTTACTCACTGAGTCATTTTACTAGCCCTAAACTTTTCAGAATCAGAAAAACAATAGGTCTTACAAGTTTGATTGGAGCATACATTTTTACTGGTTTACATTTTATGGTTTGGTTTCTTTTTTTCTTATACTAATATTAACACGGAGTAACATATAAAGAAGAGAACAAAACAATCCTACTACTCAGAAATGACTACTAGTTACCATTCTCTGTTTATTTTCTCATATATGTGTTTGCATAGTTCATTGGGAGCACAGTTTAGTTCTGCTTCTTTTATTGAAACTGTTTTTGCTTTCCTGAGCATACTTATATATTCTTTTCTACATTTTAGATTTCTTTTCAAAAATAAATGTATTTTTAAATTCAGGTATAAAACATAAAGTATAAAACATTACCACTAGTAATAATCAGTTGCTTATATTTTTCTTCAAATAATTATGTTCAAAGAGATATATGATGGCTGAGCAGTGGTGGTGCATGCCTTTAATCCCAGCACTTGGGAGTCAGGGACAGATGGATTTCTGTGAGTTTGAGGCCAGCCTTGTCTATAGAGCAAGTTCTAGCAAGTTCTTTCTCTGTCCAAAGCTATAGAGAAACCTGTTTTGAAAAACCAAAACCAGAGAGAGAGAGAGAAAGAGAGCTATATGATGGAGAGAGCTGTTTTAATAAATATCTTTTTTTAATTTTTTTTTAACTGAGCGATACTTTTTTTCTCCACTCCTCTCCCTTCTTTTTTTGCTCCCAATTTACTTAAGAGATCTTGTCTTTTTCTCCTTCTTGTGTAAATGTCTGTCTCTCATAGGGTCCCTCTTTGCTAGGTTGTCTGGGCTTGTGGACTGTAGGTTGGTTTTTCTTTGCTTTGTGTCTAAAATCCACTTATGAGTGAGTACATATTATATTTGTCTTTCTGGGTTCCCAGGCATGTTTGAATACACCCACATGTTCATAAACTTTTAGGTTTCTGAGGTTGGAGAGATGCTCAGTGATTGGGAGCACTTGCAGAGAACCCAGGTTTGATTCATAATTCATTCACAGTCACCCATAACTCCAGTTTTGGGGGATCTAATGCCCTCTTCTGACCTCTGGACAACAGGAATGCATGTGGTGCACAGACATAGTATGTTCAAGCAAAACACTCATACAAAAAATTAGATAAATTAAACTTAGGTTGCTGTTCTCTGTAGCACAAATAATAAAAACCCAGAGACAGATGTTGGGGTTGAAGTTGAAGATCAGAAAAACAAAGCAGCCAAGGCATTAAGAGAGTTCTTACCTCTACCAAGGCTCAGGCAAACAAAGGGGCGATCCTGTCCTCAGCATGACCACCTCAGACTGCACAGAGACTGCACTGAATTCCTGCCTTACATTTCTCTCTGGTTCTGGTATTAAAGGTGCGTCATCCCAAGTGCTGGGATCAAAGGTGTGAAATCTGTTTCTCTCTTAGAATGATTCACTCCAAGTCGCCCAGGTGGCCTTGAGCTCACAGAGATCCGCCTGCCTCTGTCCCTGAGATTAAAGGTGTGGCCACCACTGCATGTCCTTTGTGACTAACCAGTGGGTTAAGTGTGTGGCTACCTAGTGACTTAATTATGCACTCTGATCTTCAGGCAAGCTTTATTTGTTAGATTACAAACAAAATATCACTACATATGTTGTTTTAAAATGTGGAGTTGGTTGAAATCCTCCCACCTCAGCCCCCAAAATGTACTGGTGCTTTTTTTTTTTTTTTTTGAAATGGAGTCTTGCTATGTAGCTCTGGTTTAGGAGGGTTAGGATGACATTTAATATTTCTTTTGGTGCCTGTCACTAAGTTGGACATTTAGGAGTGGTGTATCTCTGGAGTGTTATAGATCAGTGGTTCTCAACTTGTAGGTTGCAACCCCCTCAGGGATCACATATCAGATATCCTTCATATCAGATTTTACATTATGATTCATAACAGTAGCTACAGTTATGAAGTGGCAATGAAATAATTTTATGCTTAGGGATCACCACAACATGAGGAACTGTGTTAAAGGGTTTCAGCATTAGGAAGGTTGAGAACCGCTGTTATAGATGATCTCCAATAGCTTCCCAAATGATGAGAAACCTACCTACTAGAATGTTCTCCCATATCCTCCCAAACCCTGCTTTATCATACTTTTGTCAACTGGATAGGTATATTTTTTAAGAGTTCTATTATATTGTAAATGTTTATCAAGAAACAGTTTCAGTTGTAAATTAAAACTTTTAAAGTGTGTGTGTGTGTATGTACAGGCACACTGATGTCATGGCCCATGCATAGAGATCAGAGTCAGAGGACAACTTGGAGAAGTCAGTTTTCTCCTACCATGTTGTTGCATAGATAGAATTTAAACAGTGAGGCGTGGCAACAAGTGTCTACCCACTGAGCCGTCTCAGTGGCCCCGCAAAAGAAAACTTTCAGAAGAGTTTTGAAAAAGCATTGCTTATGTTTATTAACAGGGAGGGGCACAAAGGGGTTTACTGTAAAGAAATGTTAGCTGCCCTGGCAGTAGGACTGATTGAAGAATTACCTAAAATAAATTAACCCCTGGATTGTGACATCTTTATATATAATTTAGATGATTATTTGGCTAACAGAACCAATGCCTTTTCTTATTTTCTATAAGTTTTTTTTTGGGGGGGGACATTTAATTCTTGATAAAATAGACAAATAATAATATTGGACTATCCTTGTGTTTATTTTAAAAGGTTAGAATTGTTTTGTTTTAGTTTTGTCTGGTTGGTTTTTAGTTTCAAATAATTTGTTGAGTGCTTATGATGTTAAAGTAGAAATTACTTATTCTGAAAATGCTTAATGTATATTCTTACACTTTTTTAAAAAATATTTTTAGACAATGTCTTACC
Organism: Ondatra zibethicus; assembly: GCA_004026605.1. Lineage (NCBI taxonomy): Eukaryota > Metazoa > Chordata > Mammalia > Rodentia > Cricetidae > Ondatra > Ondatra zibethicus. Next base: position 9,631 of record PVIU01022485.1, read on the forward strand.
ATGTAGCCCTGGCTGGCCTGGAACTTGCTAAGTAGACCATACTGGTCTATATAGCAACTCCAACACAAAATTGATCTGCCTACCTCTGTCTCCTGTGTGCTGAGAAGGTGTGTACCACCCACACCCAGCACACTATTTTTATACAAAACTATTTATTTGGGGAGGGGAATAATTTATTTTATTACTTTATGAGTGTGAGTGTTTTGCCTGTCTGCATGTATGTGTAGCACATACTTGTTTGTGGCCATGGACGTCAGGAGAGGGTGTCAGATCAATTAGGACTGGAATCACAGATCCTTGTAATATGGGTGCAAGGAATTGAACCTGGGTCCTTTGCAAGGACAAGTGCTCTTAACCACTGATCCAACAATCCAACCCTAAACTCCATTTTCTTACTTGTGTATATATTGAAAAATATTTCAACATGTAGGTGAATTAATTTCTCTTTTTAATCTAAAGTTAAAAGTTAGGTGGGTTTTTTGTTTGGGATATTTTGGGAGGTATTTTTGTTTTTGAGATAGTCTCTGTGTAAGTCAGGCTGGTCATATCACCATCCTCTTGCCTCAGCCTCCTGAGTACGAGGATTACAGGTGTGGGCTACCACACCTAACCCTACTGATCATTCTTCTGGAAGAAATTTATAGAGAATTGAAGTCATTTCTTACCTTAATATTTGCTAGAATTCCCCAGTGAATACATTTAGACCTTCTGCTTCTGTTTTCTGCTTTGCCATCGTCTTTCATAAAAAGTTTAACTTTTTAATTATTCATCAGTACTAGACCCAGTGTAATCTAGATTTTCTTAAATTATTTTTTAGGTTTTGTTTTTTGGTTTTTTTTAACCTTTTACATTTAGTCTGTGATCTAATTTTACTTAATTTTTGTGTCTGTGTCTAGATTTATTTATTTTTACATATGAATGACCATATTTGTTCCAGAAAAAAATTGTTAAAAATAATGTTTTTCCTCCACTGAATTATCTTTACTTCTTTGTCAAAAATCAGCTGTCTATGTTTGTGTGAGCCTATTTCTGGACTCCCTATTCTGTTTCACTGGTCCCCTTGACTGTTCTTTTGTCAATACCCCACTGTCTTGATTATTGTAGTTTTGTATAGAGGTTTTGAGGTTGGTTATAGTATCAGTTGTCTGATTTTGTTTAGTTCCTTCAGTATTGTGTTAACTATTGTGGATCTTTTGCTGTTCACCCATGAACATCCAGCCCTATGATATAAGGACATGATGTTGTCATCTACAAAGTTCACTCTTGAACTGTGCAATTGATTTACAAAAAAATGCAGAAAGTTCTCATAGTATTTTAAGAAAGGGTATATTCTTGTGTTGGCCACATTCATAGCTGTCCTTCAGTACAGTGCAGTCCTGAGTTTGACACACTTGGTTGCCATTATCAATAAATAACTAGGTAGACTTTTCCTGGGGATTCTGTTGACTGACTCCGTAAGTGAAGCCAAGAAGGGGCATCTTGGCAACAACCATGAAGGGTGATATTTACTAGGTTTTTTAGGTTTTGTTTTGTTTTTAGATATTTATCAATTTGGGTTCCTCCTCTTTCTAACTTACAAAGAGACTTTATCATGAATGAGCCTTGGATATACCATCTCTTCACATCAATTGATATGACCATGCTGTATTTCTCGGTGACTCATTGATGTAATAGATTATATTAATCGATTTTCAGATATTGAGTCATTTTGCATACTTGGGATAAATCCCACTTGATCATAGTATATAATTCTTTTGGCTAAGTTTTGTTGAAGATATTTTTATAATATTGGTCTGCTATTTTCTCGTGTCTGGTTTTGGCGTTAGAGTTATGCTGGCCTCATAGGAAGAGTTAGAAAGTGTTCTCTACTTGTATGTTCTAGAAGAGATTGTAGAGTATTTAAGCAATTTCTTTCCTAAATATTTTCTTGAATTCACCAGTGAATCTGTCTGAACCTTGTGTTTTCTTTTGGAAGATTTTTAATTATTGATTCAGTTTCTATTAAATTTTATATGTGTGAGTACTTTGCGTACTTGTATGTTTGTATACATACCACTTGCATGCCTGATGTCTATGGAGGCCAGCAGAGCGAGTTAGATCCCCTGGAACTGGAATTATAGACTTGTAAGCCACCATGTAGTTGCTGGGAATTGAACCTCTGTCCTGCAAGGGCAGCTTAACTGCTGAGCTCTTATTTTTCCAGCCTGATTTTAGTTTCTTTAGGATAGTTTCCTGGATTTACTTTTCTCTATGTGCTTGTGTTTTCCTCTAGGCCAGAGGGAATTGTTGGTTTGTTTTTTAATGGTTAGGAATTGAACCTGGGTGCTCTCCCTGGAGGCAAATGCTCTACCATTGAGCTACCCCCTCAAGCTCTAGTTGTTTTACTTTTTTATTATTCTGTCAGCATCTTGTCTTTTAATAAGTGTATGTATACCACTGTATTTCATGGTGATACAGTTGGATAAAAAAAAAAAGAATAAGAAAAGTTGATTCTGAGCTTGGTATTTCATGTCTGTGATGCCACCTCTCAGGAGATTTAGGAAGAGGCCAGCCTACTTGTATATTAAGATGGCTCTTACAATAATAAGGAAACAAAAGCTGAAGTTTTAGTTTATACCTTCGCTTATCCAACTGAATGACTAACTATATCATACTCTTAACATTTCTTGTAAGGTAGCTCTACTGATAGTTATTGTTATTGTTTGTTTCAGAAATATTTTGTTTTTCCTTCAGTTTTTTCATTTGAATTAAGTTTATTTATACCAGGGCTGATGGCATAGAGAGATAAAAACCGGCATTTATCTAATTTTATTTAAAATTAAAAAAAATGACAACAGGCAACTTAGGTAACAAGTAACAGGTAACAAAGACTTTGGAGAAATTAATTTATGGAGTACTGTAAATGATTTGTAAGGGTACTGAAGCCTGCTGTTAAGAATTTTTCATTTGCATAAAGAAATAGATGTAATGCGTTCTTACTCTAGAAACTGCAGAGATTACCTTCAGGTTCTTGCTTTAGCTAGAAATTCTGAGACTAAGGTTCTTGCACAAAAGCTCTTTATAGTCCTCATTCTTAGCATGAGAAGTCTTAAACACATCATTGTCATGGGAGCAAGGGGAAAGAGATGAAAGTGTCTATCTGGTAGAGTCCCAAGAGAATTAACTTAAAAGGGGTGGGGGTGTCTCTTGTCAAAGTCAGAGCTATCCTCCTGCCTTAGTCTCCCAAGTGTTGGGATTGCAGGCATGCGTTATCATGCCCAGCTTTCTTTTACTTTTGAAGGATGACTTTTCATGGTACCAAAGTCCTATGTTCATCAATAATTTTTCTCTCAAAATATTAAATATTTCACTTTAATCTTTCATGAATGGATTCTAAGATGTTAAGTGGAAGTCTTACCTAGTCTCATCTTTAGTTTCCTCTTTAAGTTCACAGAGTGTTTAAAGTATTTGCTTGGGCTTTCAACTCAATAGTGTGAAAAACTGGAACCCAGCTCTTAAAGTAAGGGTTGGATGTGGCAATGCATACCTTTTATCTCAACACTTGGCGGTAGAAGCAGATTGGTCACAGTAAGTTTGACCAATCTGGTCCACATTGCAAGTACCTGGCTAGCCAGAACTATAATAGTGAGACTCCGTCTCAAAAAGTGTTCCTTCTTAATAAAATGAAGTTTAGCTTGTCAACAGGTAATACATATGAGACAATAATGAAATAAAGGGCACTGGCTTGTTAGCAGTATGCCTGTTTAGTATTCATAATCACAAAGAGAAGGAGAAGAAGAATGGAAGAATATACTTTAACTACTGGTATGTGTGCGCGCGCGCGTGTCTGTGTATGTGTGTAAAATGACTATTAGACCAGTCATACATGTTAGACTATTCTAACATCTTAGAATCTATTCAGTCGAAATTAAAGTATAAAATATTTGTTGAGAGAAGAAAAGGTATTACAGTCATGATCAAAAACAGGCCATTAAACTCAATGTATTACCTAGCTATTTTTATTTCTATACAGATGGTAAGATGAGAACTGATATTTTTAAATATTGATTCTCTTTTTACTCAGTTTAGTGTCTGGTCAAAGCATATAATGGTTAGCTAGGCATTACAGGCAGCTTCTTAGTGAAGTTAATAGATTTTTCTAAGTTTTGTTCACATTTCATCAAAAGTTATTAGGAAAGATAAGTAACCTGTACGGTCCTTTGAGATTCTCTTTGAATTTGTTTCTCTCTCTTTCTCTCTCTCTCTCTTTCTCTCTCTCGTTCTTTTTTGAGACAGGGTTTTTCTGTGTAACAGCGTAGCTGTCCTGAAATTAGCTCTGTAGACCAGGCTGGCCTTGAACTCACAGAGATCTGCCTGTCTCTGCCTCCCAAGTGTTGGGATTAAAGGTGTGCACCCCCACCACCCGGCTGAATTTGTTTCTTTATGATAATAGAACAGAGATTATGCTACCATTTTCCTTTTTTCAAATTAGAATACTGTAATCCTGCCTCCACCTAACTTTCCAAAATGTGTATGTAACATATACACACAAGGTTTGGGGTCAGGAGAGGCACTATAAATGCAAAGAACAGATATGACGGTATTATCCTGAATTTTTAATTTTATTTGATGATAGTTTTAAACATTTTTCTATTTTATATTATGGGGCAGAATATAAAATTGATATCAGCTTTTAATATAGTTGTATAAAAATTTAGGTATGAAGCAAGCTCACTCTAGAATATTATTTATTCAAGGGTAATTGTCCTTTGTGCTTTCTACATTTCCAATTTTGTTGCACAGCAAACCCATGACCATTTGTTCAATATAGACAGTGATTCTGAAAACAAAAGTGACAATAAGTGGAAAAACTATCAGATGCATTAAGTTCATTAGAAGTCTGAGCACCTTGGTTCTAAACTCCTGCTGAGACTTTATGCATCACTGAGGGTAGAGGTTTGGTGTTTGGGGAAAGTGAGAACGCTAACACTTCAAGCTTCTCCCACCCCGTAACTAATGTGCCTAAAAGGCGGAGAGCAATTGGTGCCTCTCTTCTGGGATTAAGATTAGAGAAGACTGATATATTGATGGGAAGTTAGAGTGAAGTTAGTCCTATACCTTCACAGAAGAATGACCTAAGGTGGGTAAAGGGAATTCCTTTGGCATTAATTTATCTGTCTCTCAGCTAATTCCCTCTTTTTTCCTCTCTGCAGATAAGAAAACTAGTGCTAATTTAGCCAGGTATCTGTCTAGTTAATGGTAAAATTAGAATAGAACAAGAATTTGAGATTTTCAGACTCCTTGTTTACTTCTTGGTGGCTCAAACTAGAGGATTCTTTTACACTTGTTTCCTTAAGCTGATCTTTTCAGTGGCGAGATGACCTGTTACTCATTCAGATTTAGGACATACACATTGAAGACTTGCTTATTTGAAATGACAAATTTAGACGCACAGACACACAGTGACATACACATAACTAAAACTAAAAGTCCACACGACAAGGAGACATTCAATGTGTATAATCTGAATACTCAACAGACTTAAAAACTTTTATTTTATTTTAGGATTAGGTATCACTTTGTAACACTGTCTGGGCTGGAATTTACTGTGTAGAACAGGTTGGCCTGTACTCCCGAGTTCCATGTAGTTCAGGCTTGCCTCACACTTGCTGTATAACTGAGAATGACCCTGAACACTGCCAGGTATAGTGCTTTTGAAAGAACACAGACATCAGTTAAAAGGACAGCTACATGACAATGTGATTTCTTTTTCTTAAAAAAAAATTACATTTATTAATGAGTGTGCATATATGCCACCCCCAAACAGTTGTGCCATGGTACATTTGGAGGTCCGGTAACAACTTGTGGGAGTTGGTTTTTCCTTCTACAATGTGAATCCCGAGGATCAAACTCAGTTCTTTAGGCAAGCACTTTTTCACCGGTGTTATAACATTTCTTAATATTTTGTATTTGAATGGATTCTTTTTTAAAACCAACTCGAGTTCAGGCTTTGTCCTTACTAGTGATAGTTACTAGTTTCCCTTAGGGAAACATTCAGCTCAAGTTGTGTATAGTAGAATTTTTCTGGTGTTTCTTAATCATTCTGCTATTAGTGGAGAAATAAATTTTAATATGTGTTGATTCATTTGAGTATTTACTTATACTATAAATTGGTCTTCTTTTAAAGAAGAGTACTTTTAGCTTTGAGTCATCTTAAATTAGCATCATATTAATTTTTAAACATCTTAAACTGGGAATGCTTGGCAAAAGAGGGAATAATACATTTTAGATCAGTAAAGTATATGATTCTCTGATAATCGCTCCAGAGTGATAAATGGAAACTACTATGTTCCATCTTTCCAGAACTTGTAACCTGCATGGGTGTAGGGGCTAATGAGGCAAGAACACAAATAGCCATGACATTGTGCAAGGCTGATTAACTGGTGTAGACAGGTACATAGCTCATAGCCCTTGAGGAGAAAGTAGTGTCTATTTTTTGTTTATCTTGCATAGCATCTTAACACTTTTGTTTTTAAAAAAGAGCTGAACCAAAATGTGTGATGGGTATAGAAATGCAAAAAAAGGGAGCATGGGCTTAGAAAGCTCCCTGCAGGTATTTATATTGTAGAAAAACAACCTCTTGGGTTGAAATCCAATCAGGCAGCCAGCATCAATACCTGTAAGAGGTATGTAACAACTTGGAGTAGTGAAGCCTAAGAACTCCGAAGGCATCTTAGCTTAAACTTTTTTCTAAGTTTATTTTGAAATTTGGTAGTGGAAGGCTGTGTGGCATTGTGAATATAATTAAGATTCACAGAATTGTACAAGTTAAAGGATTAAAGGATAAATATTATTTCTGCTTTTTCAAAACAAAAATGAAAACCTTCTGACACAGATACTGATGAGCGTTTAATGGTGTCACTTTTAGTTGATGGACTGGTTGGTTGCATGGGAAACTATTGAATTCATCTTCTATCAGGAGTTATAAATGCCTTTTCTTAGACATCTTAAGTTTATACGATAAATGAAATGAACATCTGGAAGCTTTGTCAGGTAGGGATAGCTGGTCAACTGTAGTGTCTCTGGATGTCCACAAGAGGTCAGGACACACTAATGTTAACGAATAATAGGCAGTTCCAGGATAGTCTTTTATTCCTTTTGTTCTCATAGTAACAACAATTTTAAACATCTAGTTTGTTTTTATGTGTGTTTGTTGTGAGGGGCCAGGTGCAGGTGCTTTTAGAGGCCAGAGGCTTTGGCTTCTTGGGAGCTTGAGTTACAGACAATCTTAGGCACCTGACTGAATTGGGTGCTGGGAACAGAGCATGCTCTAGACCACTAAGACAATCTTTGCAACCTCCATTACTAAAACCTATATTTTAGCCTTTTTATTTGGCAAGTAGTAGTGGTATTTGATTTGGAACTAAATTCTGATGTTTTCCTGATGTAGTTGTGACATTAACCAACTTCAGCTAAATTAGTTGGTACTCAGACATAGAAGTGAATGTGGATTTGAGACAGCGTCACTCTAGTCCAGGCTGGGCTCAGACTCACTACACTTCTTTAGCTTCAGCCTCCTCCTGAGTGTTGTGATGATAGGCATAAGCCATTGTACTGACTAATTGTTTAGGGTTGGTTTGTTTACTTGTTTTTTGATGTAAGATTTAGAAATAAGTCTTTGTCTCTTTGAAGTATCTGATGAGTAATTATTTTTCCAATAGTTAAACTTCTCTTTGTATTAAATTATCATGGTCAAATATGTTTAAAAAGGTAATTGAATAAGCCAGGAAAATACTTTAGGAAAAGTAATACATATAATTTTAAAATCATATTTTAAAGAATTATACAATTATTTTCATTCCTTAGACTAAGTTATATACTTAGTATAGTAAGAAATAGTGGCCTATGTTTTATTATTTTAAGATTATTCTGAATTTTTGTATATTGACTTTGTTTCTCAACTAAATTATAACTTCCTAGGACAAAGACTACCCTCTCTCCCTCCCCCTACCTTTCTTGTTCCTCTTCTTTTTCTTCTTTTGGTTCCTTAGCTTATTTTAATATAATTTCAAACTTACAGAGAATTGTGGACTTTTCCCTCAGATCCACTTGCTGTGTACTTTTGCTTAGCTGTCATTTCCTATCCCCACCGACCCACTAGAGTGCCCCCCCATGCATACCCTTCTCCTTCAGTCTTAGGAAACAATGCAGACATTGTGCTCCTTTACACAAAATTCCTTAAAACTTTTTTCACTGTACATGCTGCCATTTTACATAAGAACATGTGTGCTCATAGTGTATGTTGCACATTGAGCATATTAAAGCCTCTGAGCATATTCCCTTTTTTTTACCCTCTTCTCTTCTTACTCTTGAATCCCTATATTCCCCTAAACAGTTCATGTCTACTTCCACATCATATGTAAAAATGATTTTATTTTTTTATATAAATGAAAATCTAGACTCACATGAGAAAACAAATGCTTTTGTCTTTCTGAGAGACTGGATTAATTTACTTAATATGATTATTTCCAGTTACATCCTGCAAATCACATAATTTCATTGTTCTTTACAGGTGAAAAATCCATCCTATTTGTATGTCACATTTTCTTTATCAGTTCCTTTTTTGTTATGCACCTTGATTGGTTCCATACTTACCTATTCTGAATAGTGCTGCAATAAACATTGACATGCAAGTATCTCTGACAATGATTTGAAGTCTCCTTTGGGTAAATACCTTGGAGTGTTGTTATTGCAACTGTATCTTACATAGTTGGAGGCATTCCTTGATCCTGAAAGTCTTCACATACTATATACTGAAGTTTGCTATAGAATTACTTATAATATTAGAACAGTTTAGGAAATATTTCAACAGACCATTTTTGTGAGAAAGCTGATGAAAAGTAACTGGAAACAAAGAGCTATAGTTGTCTGAATAAGTGATTAAAAAACAATTCTGTTGTAATAGAAGAGAAATAAGTGGTTATTAGTTACTTTTTTATCCTTATGATCCCTTATTTCTTTATAGCATACTAGGATAGTATTCTAGTTTGTTCTGCCTTTAAGCTAATTGCAATTGCATAAGACTTCATCACTTGTTCTAAAGTCTTCCTAGTAGCTGTGATAACACAGTCATTTATACTGTAGTTGACAAACTTTAGAGAACATAATACGTGGAGGAATTTCTTTAAAATGTCCTACCTCCTTGACATAAGTTAGGTCATTTATATTCTATCTCTTAGTGGACTGGAAAGATGGCTCAGTTCTTTTTTTTTAATATTTATTTATTTATTTATTATGTATACAATATTCTGTCTGTGTGTATGCCTGCAGGCCAGAAGCGGGCACCAGACCCCATTATAGATGGTTGTGAGCCACCATGTGGTTGCTGGGAATTGAACTCAGGACCTTTGGAAGAGCAGGCAATGCTCTTAACCTCTGAGCTATCTCTCCAGCCCGGCTCTGTTCTTTAGAACACTTGCTGCTCCTCCAGAGAAACTGAATTCAGTTCCCAGCTCCTACTCAAACAAACAACCCTGACATTTAAGCAACATATACTCCCAGGTACTTTTGATGTATACCGTGAACAGACCACAACAAGAAAAACATTGCACTACAGGATAAACATCTAACTCTTTTCATATGGTGTATTGTTTTGCATCTCCTCATCCCCAGCCTCCATTTCCTCCATGAGTTTATACTGCACCACAAGAACACCAAGCCACTTAGAATTCACATGTCTTCCTTTCTCATGCCTTTCTACTCTTATACATGGTAATTCTTTTTCCTAAAACATCCTTATCCATCTCTCTCTTGTACATTGTCTCACTTAAGTGTCATCGCTTTCTCTTACCTTTTCAAACTAAGTTAAGATATACTTACTCAACATACGTAGCCTTATATATAGCACTTTTTATTATTGTTGGTTTTTTCCCCCTACTAGGTAGATATAACGAGATTAAACATCATTGTGTCCATTTGTATTTCTGGTGTCTGGCACATAGAAAATATGCCATAAATATTAAATGAAGTAGAAGCTTCTCTTACAGTTTTTGCACATTGAACATTTTAGACCCAGGAGAATATTGTATGTGTAACCTCACTCTGTTTTCTGGGATTTGGTGGGAAACTGCTGTTGTTTATTTGGTCTGCTGATTATTTTATTGAAACATTTTTTCTTGTTCTTTTATTTTTGGTTGTGAGCCTAGCCTTTAATAGCTGAGCCATCTCTTCAGCCCTATGTTTTCTTGTTCTTAACTAGCTGGGCATTCTGCTTCATCACTAGTGATGTCATCTATGATATTGTGAGGGTGGCAGCCATACACATTCCATACACACACACAGTGTGTGCAGTACAGAGGAGCTTCTTAATAGTTCCACAAAGTTTTCTAGCTATTGACTGGGCCACATCTGTCAGGTAGTGCTAGCAGTCCCACCAGAAATGATATTTCCACTGTGCTTAATTTCTTTTTTCTATCTTTTTTTTTTCTGCTTTCAGTTTCCATGGGTCCTTGAGGGCTTTGATGATCAGGGCAGGAGGTACAGCCTCAGTCCAGATCTGTCTATTCTAAATGGTCAGTTTCACTGTAATCCTAAAACCTTTGCAATCACTGGTTGCCTTGGCATTGTCATCACCAACTTTTTTTGGAGACTGACCCCCACTGAACTGAACTTGGGGGCAGCACAAATGTGGCTCTGACCTTGCCTGTGCATCTCAGGTACAGACAGGACTTTGACCTCACTAGGGTCATGGCAGAGGCTGGTGTCAGATAAATTGTTCCACCATTGCCGCCTCTGGGCTAAAACCTGAAAGCTTTCTGAGGTTTTTAATGTGGTTTTAAATATAGAATACATAATTTTGTAAAAAACATTTTTAATTAAAGGGACAAAAAATCTCTGTAATGATTAAGGTACTCTGACTGTGTATTATGAGTTTTTCTTATGACTTCATAAGCATATGACTTGTATAAGTTGTGATTCCTCCTAATCTTCAATTTCCGTAGATATAATTATCTCTACCTAGTATTTAGAATACCTTTCCAGTAGTCTTTCCCTTCTTTATACAGTCACTCTGTCCTCTGAATAAACCATTTCTGTCCCTTTCCCTCTTTCACTACCATGTTAAGAATGCAGTTACTTCAAGGGCATTGTGCATGGGAGGAGTGACGTACGAGCTTTGCTTCCCAGGCCTATGAGACTATCTTGCCTTTGCTCTATTTTATTTGAGTCAGCCCTAAGACATTCTCATTCATCCTTTGTCTTTCCTCCCCTTGCTCACTCTCACCTCACTTCTATATATCCTACCTACAATAATACTTAACCAGATTCCTGAACCCTAAGAAGCTCACCCTTCTAGATAATACAGTTCTCTCCTCCCTCAAAGAAGAAATTGAGTAATAAATTAGACTCCCTTAGACAGAAGGTTAATAGAAATGCACATGAATAATTAGTTTCATGGAAAATTTATCAGGAATATTGTTTCATACTAAGATATACATAATGGATAATTACATTGAGTGCAGTTGAGTTTACTATATACTATAATCTTTGACCTTTAATAATTTAGCACAATTATTTATGCCTAGCATATAACAATGATATATTGCTAGTCTACTTTGCTTTGATTCTTTCTTTTTTTGTTTCTCCTTCCTTTTTTTCCTCTCCATTTGTCTCCTTTATTCCTGCCTGCCTGCCTGCCTTCCTTCCTTCCTTCCTTCCTTCCTTCCTTCCTTCCTTCCTTCCTTCCTTCCTTCCTTTTTGTCAAGCCTTGATGGGGCTAGCAAGATGAAAGGCTGTGTAGCACGAATACTAAAATCCCAGAGACAGATATTGGGATTCAACCTGAAGATCAGAAAAGCAAAGCAGCCAAGTCAGTAGAGAGCTCTTACCTCTATGAAATCTTCAGACTGAAAGAGAGTGAGTTCCTGTCTCATTCTGCCTTATATTCCTCTCAATAGTGCTGGAATTAAAGGCGTGCACCACCACCGTCCAGCCTCTGTGGCTAACTAGTGTGGCTACTGGGATTAAAGGTATGCGTGACTACTCCCTGTCCTGTATGGCTGTCTAGTGTGCTGTTTTGTATTCTGATCTTCAGGCAAGCTTTATTTATTAAAATACAGTGAAATGTCATTGCAGGGTGCCTGCCACTAAACTGGACAACCTGAGTTTGATCTTTGGGACTCATATGTTGGGAAGAGAGAAACAATTCCCAAAAGTTGTCCTCTGACTTTACATTCCTCGTGCAAGTAGAATAGGGATCCCTAGGAATGGATTTTAGCTGGGCTTGTGTCACTGGTCTTGCATAGTGCCTTGCAAATGACAGCTACCCAATCAATGCTATTTTAAAAAATGAATAAGAATGTGGTTTTTAAGTTTTTTCCTCTTGTCAAACTTCCCTATATGCATGGTGGCCAGTAAAAGCAACTCTACAATAATCAATTCAAAAACCATGAATATAGTAAATAAGTCATACATATTTTTGCACTGTTATTTACTGTTACTAAGCTTGGGAAAGTTACTTGATTTTTCTTGGACCAATTTTCTACATTTACAATTGAATAAAGTCTTAAATAATTATTGTAATGTTAGCTGGGAATGTTGTTCGATTGGTATAGTGCTTGCCTAGGCTGCATAAAATCATTGATTCCATCTCCCGCACCCCATATATTCTAATGTGCACACTTGTAAATCCCAACACTCAGGAAGCAAGAGGATAGAAGTTACTCATTTTTATTTATATTATGTGTATATACCTGAGCTTATGCTTGTGGACTGTGTATGTGCAGTACATGTGGAAACCAGAAGAGGGCATCAGATTCCTTGGAATGGGAGTTATAAGCAGCTGTGAGCGGCTGGCTATGGAATCTGGGTCTTAACTCCGGAGCCATTTATACAGCCTCAAATAAGAAGTTCTTTATGAACCACCTACCTGGTTTTGAAGGACTAGTACTCAGGGTTTATTTTGGTTCTTTATTATTTGTATAATAATATTTATTTTATGGTCTTTGGTCTTAAGTTCTCAGGGATCTTTAAAAAACTGTGTGTGTGTTTAAATACTCATTTATTAAACAGATACTTAATGACAGTGACACAACTATGACCCAGACTCAAAGTGTTTAATACAGAAGGAAGTGGACCCTTAACGCTTAGAGATCTTTCCTTCCAGTGGAGAAGAGAAAGGATGAATGTGGTTAAGAGTACTATGAAGACATACAAGAAAACCCACAGAATCAGCTAACCTGAGTTTATAGGGGTTCACAGAGACTGAACTAATAACCATGGAGCCTGCATGGGACTGACCTAGGCCCTATGTATGCTATTACAGTTGTGTAGCTTGGTCTTCTTGTGGGCCTCCTAACAGTAAGCGTAGGGGCTGTCTCTGATTCCTGTGCCAGCTTTGGGATTCTTATTCTTATAGTGGGTTGTTGCCTTGCCTGGGTTTCAACTTGATATGGCGCGTTTGGTTGATATCAATGGGAGGTCTGCCTTTCTCTGAAAAGAAACAGGAGGAGTGGGTGGGGATAGAGGGGAGGTGATGAGGGAGGAACTGGGAGGAGAGGAAAGAGGGGAAACAGCAGTTAGGTGTAATAAATAAATAAATGAAGTACTACGAAGAAGTCGAGTATAATTGTGCCCACCTTTAATGCTAGTGCTCAGAAAGCAGAGGCAGGTGGACCTCTGTGAGTTCAAGGCCAGCCTGGTCTACATAGAATTCTAGGACGGTTAGTACTACATAGAGAAACTCTACCCTCCCTCTAAAAAAAAAAAAAAAAAAAAAAAAACCGTTTTATGAAGAAAAGTAAAACCCTACAGGGGACAGAATGTAACAAGGATGGAATGCTATTTTGATGGGATGCTCACTTGAATGAAGCAAGGGCACAAACCTGCACATATCTGGAGGAAAGAGTTCCAGGTAGGAGAGTTGACATTGGAAAGACTGGAGGTTGGAGCAGTTGGTCTATAAAGCTGAAGGAGTGAGGAAGCAGGAAATGGTGAGGGAGGTCCTTGAAGGCTAGGATTTTGCAGAGCTTTGTTTACCTGCCATTGTCTTTGGACTTTATTATATCTTCAGTAACTTTGCATGTTGGTGCATGATTTGAGGTACAGTATGTTCAGAACATAGTTGTCCTCATGTGACAGATCAGGAAACTTACGTGGAACTTTAACGTATTCTGTAAGATATCTAGCCTAATATTTGTGGAATTCTGTGTGAAGTCTTTGAAACTATATTTGGGGCATTGCAGAGCCAGTCAGCACAGAGATTGACACTATAGTTATACTTTCTGCTACTGTGTATTTTGGAAATTGTTGTTTGTGAATCTAGTCATATTTGATAGTTTCCCTTCTGTAGGGAACTGACCTCCTAGGCTCATCTGTTCCTTGAGCTGAGGCTTCCTTCCTCATTCTGTTTGTCAAGATTGTCTTCATTAATCATTTCTGTTTTCTTATGTTATAGTCTAATTTTGAAGATTTGATTTCAGAGAATCACATCATGTATCAGACCTTGTACTGAATAATTTTTAAGTTAAAGTTGTAACTGCTCATTCAACACAAATGCCTGTATTTCAGATGGAGCAATTATCAGATGAAGAAATTGACCATGGTGCTGAAGAAGACAGTGACAAGGAAGATCAGGACCTGGATAAAATGTTTGGAGCCTGGCTTGGGGAACTGGACAAACTTACTCAGGTTAGGATTCCTAAAAAACTGGTTGAAGATTTGAAGCTATCACTACATGTTTAAAGCTTGATGTACAAACAAAAGATACGAGTGGAAACTAAAGTTTAAAATGCTGGTTACAGTGCAAGATAATATCATCTGTGGTTATTATTTGTATATGCTTATGTGAGCATGTATGTGTGATAAGTGTGTTTATCTGTGTGAACATGTACATGCAAGGTAGAGACCAGAGGATATACTCAGGGTTTCTTCCTTGGAAGGCCAGTACTTCTTTGAAACATAGGGTCCTATTCTCTCTTCTCTTCTTTCCCCCTTTTAGTGAAGCAGAGTTAAAGATTTTTATTAAAGATAAGTTTAATATAGGTGTAAGCACCAGGACAGGATGAGAGGAAAGGTACTCAGAAGAAGGTAGGGAAGTGTGGGTATGGGTCCCCTAACAGGAAGTTGCCAGATAAGGTAGGTCTTTCCTTGGTATAATGCTTACCAATTAGGTTAGAACTGGGGAGTCTTCCTAAATCTGCCTACCCAGGGCTAGGATTATAAGTGCCCACCATTTATATTTGGGTTTGAGAGTCAAATGCTTACAAGTGCTTTAACAACTGACCCATCTCCCTAGCCCCTTTTCTGTGAATATTCTAAGGTTAAAAAAAAATTCTTTAACAGGGTTTCTGTTAATGTGAGAGGGGATTTAATACCTCTTTCATAAATTTGAATTGTAAGCTAAAACAATTTTAAAGACTAAAGTTTAAAAATTTAAATTTTGACATATTTTGTTCTGTAACAAATTTAAATATACCTTATGACATATATTGTTTGTATTTTCAGGCTCATAGTTTCAAAATATTGACAAAAGTTCATTCCAGGCTACATTTAAAATTGTTCTAAAGTTTTTGTTTTGTTTTGGTTTTTGCTTTGTTTTGTTGGATTGCGGATTGAGTGTGGTGGTGAGTGGCTGGTTGGTTAGTTTTTAAGATAGGGTCTCATGTAGCTCAGGTTGATCTTGGACTTGATGTGTAACTTGATTTCAGGGATGACCTTGAGCTGCCAGGCTTGTTATGTCTACTGCCCAAATGTTGAGATTACAGGCATGGGACAGACATGGGGCATCATGGTGTGCGTCCGTTCATTTGTTTTGGATCATAGGTCTTAGTTTTTAAATTTTTATTATATTGTATGTGTGTATGTGTGAGGGGGAGGGGCAAGTGCATGCATGCCACAATTTGCATGTGGACGTTAGGGTACAACTTTGTGGAGTCTCTCCTACTTTTATGTGGATCCCTGGGATTGAATTCAGGACCCAGGTTTTCATGACACACATTTTACTTGCTAAACCATTATTTCCTATGCCAGGACACTTTTTATTTTATTTTATTTTATTTTATTTTTTTTGGGGGGGGGGAAGGAAAGGGTTTATTTGGCTGACACTTCCACATCATAGTTCATCACTGGAGAAAGTAGGAATAGGAACTCAAGCAGGCCAGGAACCTGGAGGCAGGAGCATGGAGGGGAGTTGCTTACTTGCCTGCTTTTGCTAGCTTGCTTTGCCTGCTTTCTTATAGAACCCAGGACCACCGGCCCAGGGATGGCGCCACCCACAATGGGCTGGGCCTTCACTTATTGATCACTAATTGAGAAAATGCCTTTCAGCTGGATCTCAAGGAAGCATTTCCTCAGTTGAGGCTTCTTCCTCTCTGATGACTTTAACTTGTGTCAAGTTGACACTCAGAACCAGCCAGTACAACTGGTGTTCATTCTTTTTAAATCATTTGGCAGAATTTACCAGAAAACCACCTGGGGCAACTTTTTTCCTAATTCAATCTCTTGTTTTGAGGGATTTGTTAATTTCAGAAGGACACTTTTTAGAATTAAAAAAAATGCAGTTTTTACTTCCCTGATTAATGTACTATATGTAATATATAAGGATGGTCATATTTATTAAAACAAATTTAATTTCATAATAATGAGACTGTTAGAACTTATTTATGTTTAAATAATTTCTTTGGGAATGCATAAGTATAAGATTCCATAACTAATGGAAAAATAAAATGAAGGCTTAAAGTTCTAACTTCCTTCTTAGCTGTGGATCAGTTTGAAAGGTAGATCTACAGAGACGATGGGCAAAAGTGTTCTTATTCCACATCCTTTTAAGTGGGCTGCCACCAGAAGGTGTGGCCCAGGGGTAGGGTATGTCTTACCACCTCAATAATTCAATCAAGGAAACCCCTCACAGTTGTGCCCAGCTGCTTGGGTTTAAAATGCTTGGACCCTATTCTGTAGCTCTTTTGGAAAGGTTATTGGTTGAATGAGTGGTCCAGCCTTGCTGGAGAAATGGGACTCTGGGCAGCCTAGTCTACAGAGCAAGTTTGAGGACAGCCAGACTTAGGCAGTGAAGGAAAGAAAGCGGGTGAAGATGTAATTGAACAAGGGGGGCATGTTCCAGCCCCAGCAAGCAGCAGAACTTGGCAGTTTCAGCCACATGGTTCTAGCTTTAGAATTAAGGATAGAAAAAAGGGGTTATGGAATTTGCCTTCATACCTAAAGAAAGCCTCTGAGGTCAGGAATGTGTCAAGTATCCCTCATTGGAGGCCTAGTAGAGAGACCATTGCGTGAAGCTATGAAGTTGAAACCTGGATTGCCTTGAAGACCCCAAGATGTTAGAGATGCCAGAACAGTGGGATACCTGCTGAGGAGAGCTATTAACAGGGAGTGGAACCAGCCCAAGAGAATGAAGTGTGTTGCTGTCAACAAAGCTGAAAGGAGTTGGAGATTTGAAGAGTACTTTGACATCAGACATGGAAAAGCAGAATTTAGAATTTGCCCAGCTGGTTTTGGGTCTTATTTTGGTCCAGTGTTTCCTCACTATGCTCTATGTATATACATTATCATTCCAAAATGTTTCCTCACTTGCTTCCTTCCCTGCATTTTGGAATGATAATGTTCATTCATTTGAACTGGAAAGAGGTTGACTTTTCATAGGTCTTCAGTTACAGGCATGTTATTTTATAGGAAATATTTCTCCTTTCAACTCTATTGAAGGGAGTAATTAAAATTGCTTTTGAAGAATTCAATTTGGGGGTTAAAGGAGAATTTCTTAGCTGTTTTTTAAATTTTTGAAGTAAAGCACTGAGTAGGTTGTAGATCACATTGATTTGATAGTTTCAAAAACAGGATGAAGAACTGGAGAACTGGCTTAGTGGCTCAGAACACTCAGCACCCAAATGGCAGCTTATAACTGTAATTTCAGTTCTAGGTGATACAACTGCCTCTCTAGTCTCCATAGGTACTGTATGCACACATGATACATTTACATACATTCAGTCAAAATACTCATATACATAAAATAAAAGTAAAACAGAATGGAGACTGGGAGTGTAGCTATTTTCATAGCTTTCTTCCCTAACAATTCAGACACCAGGAGCCATTCCTATTACCACATGGTGCAGGTATAGTAGCATATAGCTATAATCACAGCACTCTAGAGGGCATCTTCATTCAAGGTCATCTTCTGCTACATAGTTAGTTTTAGGCAGGCCTGGTGTACAGAAGAGACTATCTAAAACAAAAACAACAACAATAAAAAACAAGATGGACACTATATAAATTATCAAAATCTTGAACTATATAAATAATAAAAATAGCATTCTAATGTAACTTTATGATTCTATAAATAGAATACATGAAGTTCTTTTTTTTTTTTTTTTTTTTTTTTTTTGCAGCAAGGTTTCTCTGTGTAGCCCTAGGTGTCCTGGGACTTGCTCTGAAGACTATGCAGAGATTATCCTACCTCTCTCCAAAGTGTTGAGACTAAAGGCATGCACCACCACCACACCCGACACTGAAGCTCTTTTTTAAAACTTGAAGCTTATTTGATAGGACATTATATAGAAACTAGTTGTAAAAGACTATTCTCACTTTTCTTTCTATTGTAACTTTAAATAGTTGAATTCCTTTTCCTCCTCTTTTCTTTTTTCTTTGTTGTTGTTGTAATTTTCTGTTTAGATATCTTTTCCTTATTGTAGAAAGGCTACAGGTGAAGAGTATTATGGTAAGAAGGTGGTAAGGGCTAGAGTATAATCTAGTGATAGATCTGAGTGTCTGCTATGCACAAGGCCTTAGGTTCAGTTCCCACAAAAGGGAGTGAGTGGGTGAGTGGATGAAAAAAGTTCAAGATTGTACTTTGCCTTTAGATATGGATATGATAGATCAAAAATACAACCATTTAATGAAAAATATCACAAAACTTCCTTCATGGTTCTTTGCCATGTCCGTATTCATATACTTAGATTATTTCACAGTGAACTTATATAGAATGATGTCATTGACTAAACAATGTATTTGAAAGGGTATTTAGTCTGAACTATGATAGTTCTGAGTTCTTGAGGCTATCATTTAGAAAAAACTTTTGGCTTTGTTAATATGTGTGCTGTATAGTTTTATGTCAACCTGACACATGCTAAAATGTTCTGAGAGGAGGGAAACTCAATTAAGAAAATGCCTCCATAAGATGAGGCAGCAAGCAAGCCTGTAGGCTTGCTTAGTGATTTTCTTAGTGATTGTTGGGGGACAACCCATTGTGGTGCTATCCCTAGCCTGGTGGTCCTAGCCTGGTGGTCCTGTGTTCTATAAGAAAGTAGGCTGGCCAGGCAGTGGTGGCGCATGCATTTAAGCATTTAGTCCCAGCACTTGGGAGGCAGAGGCAGATGGATCTCTGTGATTTCGAGGCCAGCCTGGTGTACAAGAGCTAGTTCCAAAGCTACAGAGAAACCCTGTCTTGAAAAACCAAACCAGAAAGAAAGAAAGAAAGAAAGCAGGCAGCAGGCTGAACAAACTGATCAAACCATGGGGAACAAATCAGTAAGCAGCACCCCTCCATGGCCTCTGCATCAGCTCTGATTCCAGGTTCCTACCCTGCTTGAGTTCTTTTCCTGACTTCCTTTGATGATGAACAGTGAGTGATAGACAGTATGGCAGTTCACTAATCTTTT